>CACVCL010019465.1:0-104170 GCA_902729485.2 Mus minutoides | reverse complement strand
TCTGGACACAAGAAATATTAAATAAATATTTCAGTCCCAGATGTGACCCCTCTCTTAAGAATCATTAATCACAGAGGTCCCAGAACCACAGCCAAGAAAAAACAATTAAATGTTGCCATTACTCTTGTTTTTCCACCATTAGATGGTATGATCCTGTTAACAGAGACATAACATTTTGGCTGTAAAACAGAAAAAAAACAAGGTTGAAATTACTTCCTGTTTGGATAGCTTTCATGGCGCTAGAAGATGCTATTTTGCCTGCTGGGATAGAAAAATTATGAGTGGTATTACCAAGTGCTGAACCATGAATGCTACAGAAATGACCTGCAAGTCAAGATGTATCCATGTAATAGTATCATGAAATTTATGAGAGTAACCAATAGCTTTCTGAGAGGATTTTAAGACTTCTCCACAGAACTGAATCTATGTGTAGTAGTAGTACCATAGTCTTAGCCAACCACCATGCCTCAGCAAAGTCATATGCCCTGGGGAGAGAGGGAAACCTATTGTAGTTCTGCTAAACAGGCTTGTGGTCAAACTGAAGCCTATTAGATATTTATGTGCAGACCCTTAGATTAGTGCTTCTTTAACTCTTGGCTAAAGAATTTTCTTTTTAAAGCAGCACTTGATGTAGTGACTCATAGATGGTTAATGTGCTGAGAGTAATTGAATATGGAGTTCTTGGCTCTAACTGAGGTTCAAGGAAGTTTGCAGAAATGACAACAGAGAGAATGTAAGAAGCAGATATGTTGAAGAGTACTGTAAGGTACCATCTTCTGGACATAGCACAGCCATTGTACTTGTGACAGCAGGCATAGCTTCCCACAAAAGAACAAACCAACAAGATCAGCCAACATTCTAGCAGGAATTGAACTCCATGAGTTAAAAAATAATTGGGATGGGTCATGAAAATGGGAGAATTTGTATTAGTAATATCTGAGAAGAGTGCAAGAGGCAAGTTGCAAGTGAATAAAATTAGTTATATTGTGTACATGTATGATACTATTAAAGAAGAAATAAAGAATACATAATAAAGAAAGACAGTTGTATATCATGCATAGATTTATCTCTCTTTGTTTTCTGACTATGGATGTAATGTGACTAGCTCACAAAAAGGGACTTAGCATGAACACACCCCAGGAAGTCCCAACAAGCTGAAAGAGTCAGATACAGATATTTGCACCCAACCAATGGACAGAAGCAGCTGACCCCTGTTGTTGAATTAGGGAAGGCTGAAAGAAGCTGAGGAGAATGGCAACCCTGTAGGAGGACCAGCAGTCTCAATTAACCTGGACCCCTGAGATCTCTCAAACACTGGACCACCAAACAGGCAGCATACACCAGCTGATATGAGGCCCCCAATACATATACACTATAGGACTGCCAGGTCTGTGTTCATTCAAAGATGATTAACTTTACCCTCAAGAGACTGGAGGCCCCAGGGAGTTTAGAGGTCAGGTGGTGTAGAGGGTGGGGACATCCACATGGAGACAGGGAGGTGGGGAGAAGATATGAGATATGGAGCAGTTGGAGGTAGACAGGGGGAAGTAAAATATGGAGTGCAAAAAAAATTAATTAATTAAAAAAAGAAAAAAACAACATACTTAAAACAATAGTTTAAGATACTGTATTAAACTTTAAAAAAAATGTACCTTAAAATGCTATGGAATTCTCCTTATTTCTCCAAGTTTGATATAACTGGCATAAGATGAGCATTTGCAGACAATTATAAATAGATTTTTATTTTAAGTTTTTATACTTTAAAATAACTTTCAGAAAAAATATATTTTATACTTTATCTCTTTCAGGATTCTTTTATTCTTTATTGCTTTTGTTTGGTCTTTGTCTTTATGGTACTAAGGATGGAACCTTGCACACTAGGCAAACATTTTGACTCTAGAGTTCTATCACTGTGGTTGCATTTTCCAGAACTATTAATTAAAATATCAGGCCTACCAGTTTAGCAAAACTATAAATATGGTTAGTTTGTGGACTATGGAACAAATGATTCAAATCGTTTGTATGTTAAAATTAACTCTAAAACTACAGAGATAGAAGCAGGGATGGTCATTCTGATTTAATTTTAGTAAACCAAACCCCTCATATTTGTGTATTTTCAAGGTCCCTGTGAATGCTGTATGCAAAAGATGGGTAATATCTGCTGCTTAAGCTACTATAGTTCTTTTTTTCTTTTCTTTTCTTTTTCTTATTTATTTATTATTAGAGAATTTCTTCATTTACATTTCAAGTGTTATCCCATAAGTCCCCTATACCTTTCCCCTGCCCTGCTCCCCTACCCACCCACTCCCACTACTTGGCCCTGGCATTCCCCTGTACTGGGGCATATAAACATTGCTAGACCAATGGCCTTTCTTCCCCAATAATGGCCAATGTAGGCCACCGTGTGATCGCCATTCCAAGATGGCGCTGGTTTCCTGTCTGCCCTAAGTGGTAAACAGCTCAGTGCACAAGCGTAAGGGCCCGTTCCTGCCTTGGGAGCTCTTACCACCCGTGACGCATTCTGGCCTGATCCGGAGATAGCCTATGGTATGATGCCACGTCCTAGGCGAGCATATTTCCCTATATAAGGACGCCCGTCTTGGGCATCGGGGCCCTTCACCTCCCAGAAGCTTTGCTCTCCCTCACAAGATGCAATAAAGCTTTGCTGTAGAAGGATCCTGTGTGCAGCCTGCTTCTTCCTGCTGGCGGGATACGGCGGGTCGCAGGCCAACTAGGCCATCTTCTAATACATATGCAGCTAGAGACATGAGCTCTGGGGGTTCTGATTAGTTCATATTGTTGTACCATCTATAGGGTTGCAGACCCCTACAGCTCTTGGGTACTCTCTCTAGCTCCTACATTGGAGACCCTGTGTTCTGCCCTATAGATGATTGTGAGCATCCACTTCTGTATTTGTCACGGACTGTCAAAGCCTCACAGGAGACAGCTATATCAGGGTCCTTTCAGCAATATCCTGCTGGTGTGTGCAGTAGTGTCTGCATTTGGTGGCTGATTATGTGATGGACCACCCGGGTAGGGCAATCTCTGGATGATCCATCCTTTCATTTTAGCTCCAAACTTTGTCTCTGCACCTCCTACCATGTATATTTTAATCCCTATTCTAGGGAGGAATGAAATATCCATGCATTGGTCTTTCTTGATTTTCTTGTGTTTTGGAAATTGTATCTTGGGTACTCTAGGTTTCGGGCTAATATCCGCTTATCAGTGAATGCATATTTAGTGACTTCTTTTGTGATTTGGTTACCTCACTCAGGATGATATCCTCCAGATGCATCCATTTTCTCAAGAATTTCATAAATTCGTTGTTTTTAATAGCTGAGTAGTACTCCATTGTGTAGATGTACCACATTTTCTGTATCCGTTTCTCTGTTCAGGAACATCTGGGTTCTTTCCAGCTTCTGGCAAATACAAATACAGCTGCTATGAACATAGTGGAGCATGTGTCCTTGGTACAAGTTGGAATATCTTCTGGGTATATGCCTAGGAGAGGTATTGCTGGATCTTTCAGTAGTACTATGTCCAGTTTTCTGAGAAACCTCCAGACTGATTTCCAGAGTGGTTGTATCAGCTTGCAATCCCACCAGCAATAAAGGAGCGTTCCTCTTTCTCCACATCCTCGCCAGCATCTGCTGTCACCTGAATTTTTGATCTTAGCCATTCTGACTGGTGTGAGGTGGAATCTCAGGGTTGTTTTGATTTGCATTTCTCTAATGATTAAGGATTTTGAACATTTTTTAAGGTGCTTCTCAGCCCTTTGGCATTCTTCAGTTGAGAGTTCTTTATTTAGCTCTGTAGCCCAATTTTTAATGGAGTTATTTGAATTTCTGGAGTTCAGCTTCTTGAGCTCTTTGTAAATATTGGATATTAGCCTCCTATCAGATTTAGGATTGGTAAAAATTCTTTCCCAATCTGTTGGTGGCCTTTTTGTCTTATTGACAGTATCTTTTGCTTTGCAATTTTATAAGGTCCCATTTGTCGATTTGTGATCTTACAGCACAGGCCATTGGTGTTCTGTATAGGAATTTTACACCTGTGCCCATATCTTCAAGGGTTTTCCCCACTTTCTCCCCTATGAATTTCAGTGTCTCTGGTTTAATGTGGAGGTCTTTGATCCACTTAGACTTGAGCTTTGTACAAAGATATAGGAATGGATCAATTCGCATTCCTCTATATGTTGACCACCAGTTGTGCCAGTACCATTTATCGAAAATGCTGTCCTTTTTCCACTGGATAGTTTTAGCCCCCTTGTGGAAGATAAAGTGACCAAAGGTGTGTGGGTTCATTTCTGGGTCTTCAGTTCTATTCCATTGGTCTACCTATCTGTTGTTATACCAGTACCATGCAGTTTTTAATCACAATTGCTCTATAGTACAGCTTGAGGTCAGGCATGGTGATTCCACCAGAGGTTCTTTTATTGGTGAGAATAGTTTTTGCTATCCTAGGTTTTTTATTATTCCAGATGAATTTGCAAATTGCCCTTTCCATCTCAGTGAAGAATTGAGTTGGAATTTTGATGGGGATTGCATTGAATCTGTAGATTGCTTTCGGCAGGATAGCCATTTTGACTATATTAATCCTGCCTATCCATGAGCGTGGGAGATCTTTCCATCTTCTGAGATCTTCCTCAATTTCTTTCTTCAGAGACTTGAAGTTCTTGTCATACAGATCTTTCACTTCCTTCGTTAAAGTCACACCAAGGTATTTTATGTTATCTGTGACTATTGTGAAGGGTGTTGTTTCCCTAATTCTTTCTCATCCTGTTTATCTTTTGTGTAGAGAAAGGCCACTGATTTGTTGGAGTTAATTTTATATCCAGCTACTTCACTGAAGCTGTTTATCAGGTTTAGGAGTTCGCTGCTGGAATCTTTAGGGTCACTTATATATACTATCATATCATCTGCAAATAGTAATATTTTTACTTCTTCCTTTCCAATTTGTATCCCCTTGATCTCCTTTCGTTGTCGAATTGCTCTGGCTAGGACTTCAAGTACTATATTGAATAGGTAGGGAGAAAGTGGGCAGCCTTTTCTAGTTCCTGATTTTAGTGGGATTGCTTCCAGCTTCTCTCCATTTACTATGATTTTGGCTACTATAGTTCTAATTATTAGTCCATGCAGATTTGTGGAGGTGGCATTGCTAAATATGTCCCATGTTCTCCTATAATTTCTGCCTAGATTTAAGTCCTAACACTGTAGTGATTTAATATGGTAAATCAAAACTTACAGGATCAGACTGTTGCTGCTAACCTGCCACTGGTTCACCAAGAAGTAAACATGAATTGCTCTTCTCACTTGAGCACAGCCTCATCCTCTTTCTTAGCCCAAGGTATGGGGCACTGGAAATGGTAAAGGGCAGGACTACGGAATAGAACAGTCACTTATCAAGTAGTTCCTGGAGACTGGGAACAACAGAGGGTGTCAAATAAACTCTCTTATCCCACAATTTTGTTACCCATCACTTAAACTTCTTACTGAGAACTAAGAAAATATCAAGCTTATAGTACAAAGCCATTGTAGTAGTCTGTAGAAAACCAGGTATTCATTTTGAAGCTCTTGAAATAGCTCATGAATTATGCAAAGATTTAAGGATTTAGTTTGATGAAAGGGGAGAAAATCCTTTGATGTACAGTAAAATTTTTAATCAGTTTAGATTGTGATTTCTTGGATCATACTGAAATAAAAATTAAGTGTATAAGTTTTTCATCTTGGTAAAATACATTTCTTCTCTTTTTCCTTTTTATATTTTCCTTATTGTTGAGGGTTGAACCCAAATCTTGAACATTTGGCAAGGGCTCCTGCATTAACATATACTCCATTTATTCCTTCTTCATAATATCATGTTGTCTAATCAGGGCCAAAATTATGGACATATACACCCCCTACAGTGATCTGAATATGTTTGGCCTAGGGGAGGTGGCACTACTAGGTGGTATGATCTTATTGGAGGAGGTGTGGCCTTAGTCTTTTGTTTTTTTTGTTTGTTTGCTTTTGTTTTTGTTGTTTTTGTTTTACAAAACCGTGTTTCTCTGTGTAGCCCTGGCTGTCCTGGAACTCACTCTGTAGATCAGGCTGGCCTCAAACTCAGAAATCCACCTGCCTCTGCCTTCCAAGTGATGGGATTAAAGGTGTGTGCCACCACTGCCTGGCAAGGTGTGGCCTTGTTGGAAGAAGTATGTCACTGTGAGGGGAAAAGAGGGACTTGGTGGTCTCATTTATGCACTTAAGTGTTGCCAGTGTGATCCAGAGAACCTTCTTCTGGTTTCCTGTGGAAAATAGTCTCCTCCTGGATACCTTCAGATCAAACTATAGAAGCCTTAGCGCCTTCTCCAGTACCCTGTCTGCTTGCATGCTGCCCTGCTTCCCACCATGAAGACAATGGACTGAGCTTCTGACAATGTAAGCTAGCCTCAACGAAATCTTTTCTTTTAAGCATTGTCTTAGTCATAATGTTTAGTCATAGCAATTAAACCCTAAGACACTGCTTTTGAGTTATTTACAATCAATTTATTTTTTACTGAAAAATGAGAATGATAGACTAGTATAGTTTCTATACTCTGTTTCATGTCAAGTTGAATAACACTCTTAAACTAAATTAATGAACAATTTTCAGCCTTGTGATTCAATTTCTATGATCTTCGTTTCTACTATCTAATTCGTTTTCGAGAAATATATGGTCTCTTTTCTCCTATATTACTATCTGTAATTAAGATATTTAGATTCATTCCTTTTAACATACTCATTCATTGTGTCTTTGGGACTTTCATATCATACATCCCAGTCCCAATCATATTTCCAGTCTTGCCACTCTTGTAACCTCCCCATGAAATAAATAAATAAATAAATAAATAAATAAATAAATAAATAAATAAAGACTAGAAAACAAAAGGAAAAAAAAAAAAGAAAGAAAAGTAAAACAAAAAACTATCTTGCAGTCCACTCTGGGCAATGACCTGTTCCTCTCTCAATTGAACATGAACAATTTCTCCCCTCCTTTCCTGCATCTCCATCACATTACATATTCATGTGTGTCTTAGTGGCATTGGAAGTTACCTTGTTTCACACAGTATACCCTTTCCTCCTAACAGCTCTTATCATGAATGGTCATGGACATGAATCATTAGTCTAGTTTAAGGCCTCTGGCTTATGCTACTCACTCAATACTGGACCTCATAAATACTCTCAGATATCCTGCTCTTGCCCTGTGTCATGGAGATCCTGCTATATATGGAATTTATTAAAGAGTTTTATAGGCTGTGGTTCAGTCTAACAGTGGGTATCTAACAGAGAAAATTCCAAGAATCAAATTGTTAAGTTCATTAAGCTGGTTGTCAAAGTTGGTATCCAGTATAGGTCAGAATCCTGAAGAAGTAGGCTGTAATACAAGTGAAAGAATGAACTTGCCAGCAAGGGTGAGGGAAAGAAGGCAAAAAGAAAGAGCTTCCGTCTTCCATGTCCTTTGTGTAGGTTGACACCAGAAAGTGTGGTCCATAATAACAGGAATCATTCCACCTTAAAAAGAGTACCTTCCCACATCAAAAGATACAGATTATCTTATACTTAAAATTATTTAAATAGGAAAAACCCTCACATGTGTACACAGAAACTTGGGTACTAGTTAATTCCAAATGTAGTCAAGTTGACAACCAAGACCTTTCTGGGCTCTGTGCATGGAACAAGGAGTGCTGATCTTTTCTTCCCTACCAGGGTCCTGAGTGACAAAGCAAGCAATAGAGTGGCTCCAGGGCTCCAGACACTGAGGCTGGAATCTGGGGATTGACAGTTTTGCTGTATAGCTGTGGCCAAATGATCCAGGTTCTTTGCTTATTGAGCCAGCATGTGCCTTGCAAAAGAGGAGCTAGGGTAATGGTTCTCAACTTGTGAGTCGTGACCCCTTTGGTGATTATATGGCCCTTTCACAGAGGTAACCTTAGACCACTGGAAAACATAGATATTTACACTATATTCATAACAGTAGCAAACATATAATAATGAAGAAGCAATAGAAAAAATTATGGTGGGGGGATCACCACAATGTGAGGAACTGTATTAAAAGTCACAGCATTAGGAAGGGTGAGAACCACTGAACTAGAAGAACTCTGAGTTCTGATGTTTCTGGGGTTTAATGCTCTTTACTGACTTGTTTGCTTCTTCCTCCATTTGAATATATAAGGAACTGTGATTATGTTTTCTGCTAAACTATGAGAGACAGATATACTTTTAGTATGTAGGAAAGTTTTTAGGCCACTAACACGATGGATTTTTTAGAATAATCCAAGCCTTTTATGAATTAATTTTGCTTTATTTTTTCCTACAGCTTATCTCTAAAATTATAATACTAGTTTTGCAAGTTGAATATAAGCTTTTATTTTTAATGCAATTCTGAAACTACAAGGAAAATACAAGGCAAATAAATTCACGCTAACATACTCTAGGTCTTCCTTCAGGAGTACGTATTTTTGTTCATGCTGGATTGCTTATAAAGATAGTCCACATTTAGTTTTAAGTATGTTGTGTTTCATGAATGGAAGAATGGCTTAGTGGTCAAGAGTACTTACTGCTCTTGCAGAGGACCTGTACTCAGGTCTCAACACTTACAGGGACTCACAACTGATCTCAACTCCAGTTACTGGAAATATGAATCTCTACCCTGGTCTCTGCAAGCACTAAACGCAACATGGTATACCTACATGCATATGTGTAGGAAAAACCCTTATACACATAAAATAGAGTAAAAGTAATAAAGGAAACAAAAGAAGTATTCATTCTTTACTCTGTCATGGTGAGCTCAATTTCATCAAATATGTAGCCAGTCTTGAGGGTTCACTAGAACGTTCAGATTTGTATGTATTCAAGTATATATATATATATATATATATATATATATATATATATATATATATATATATATATNGAAGGGGTCTTCAACCCTATAGGTGGAAGAATAACATGAACTAACTAGTTCCCCCTG
The DNA here is from genome assembly GCA_902729485.2 of Mus minutoides. NCBI lineage: Eukaryota > Metazoa > Chordata > Mammalia > Rodentia > Muridae > Mus > Mus minutoides. Next base: position 95,182 of record CACVCL010019465.1, on the reverse strand, counting down.
CGCTCATGTCTCTAGCTGCATATATGGAAGAAGATGGCCTAGTTGGCCATCATTGGGAGGAGAGGCCCCTTGGTCATACAGACTTTATATGCCCTAGTACAGGGGAACGCCAGGGCCATTATGTGGGAGGGGGTGGGTAGGGAAGCAGGGCGGGGATGGGGAAATTTCTGGATAACACTTAAAATGTAAATGAAGAAAACATCTAATAAAGAGAAAAAACATTAAAAAAAACAAAACAAACAAAAAAAAATCCTGAATAGAATAAACTGAAGGGGAAAAAGGAAAAAAGAAGCACAATTTTGCACACACAGAAAAACGATAAAAACACAAAATTGAAAACCATACTACATAGGCAAAAGACCAATGATGTTTTTTTCTTTAATGCCCAGACAAAGCATTATGAGAATGAAAATAATGTCAAAAGTTACCAATGAATTCCCTTTGGATTTTACCATCTACAACTGGGTATGGGCCTTCCCTTCAGTCTTTGTGTGTGAGACTCCATTGAAGAAACTAATTCTCCCTTTGAGAATGTTGGTCAACTAGAGATAGCTTCTTAGTTAGTAGCCCTCATCACATGCCTCCCCCTCAGAGAGCCAGGACCTTGTGAGGCCTGAATATTTCTGCGGGTCCCATGCATATTTCTGCTTTCTCTGTGAGTTTGTATGTGTATCGTCAGTCCTGTTGTGTCTTGAAGGGTTTATATTCTTAAGTGTCTTCCATCTCCACTTGCTTACAGTCTTTCTGCCTCCTCTTCTGCAAAGTATTTGCACCTCAAAGGGACAGATTTGATAGGGGTATCTCACTTAATGTTGAGTGTTCCAAGACCTCTCACCCTTTGTACATTGTTCATTGTGGATTTCTGCCATTGTTGTCATTAATTACAAGTGGAAGCTTCTCTGATGATGGTTAATGACTACTAGAAGCCATTTTATTGCTATTTTCCTTTAGTAGAAAAATATTGTTTAGATTTCTACTAGGTCGATGATCTCTCTAGCCCTATGTTTTTGCTATAAAAGCAATGTTATGAGTTCTATTTCATGAAACTGACATGAAAATCCACAACTTTTGTACCACTATTACAGCAGCATACCTTGTAGCCAAGTCACCACTATAGATTGAAGATTAAAGAAAATCTTTTGGTAACTTTTTCTGAGTAAGGGCTAGATGCCTAGAGAAAAGAGTAACAGTTAATCTAGAGCCTTACCTTGAGCATATACACTGTAAAAAATAACTTGTGAATAAAACATAGGTAATTTGTAAAGAAAATTTATTTTATCTCATTAAGTCATGATGTTTTGTTAAAGCTTATATTTTTTAAAATACTACCTTTTATGTTGAAATGAACAAACTCAATTCATATTCAAATAAAGGAAACATCTGTGAAGCTGCTGTGACGTTGGCTATTCCAACTAAGGTCAGTCCTTTCAAAATGTCTTCACTATCACAAACCAAGTTGCCGAGGTCTCTGTAACCACAGAGGCCAGCAGAGTAATGATTCACAGAAGATAAGAAAATAGTTTGCCTCAATATGACGTAGCAGACAGCATTGGTTCAACCTTCAAGAGTTTGACCTAAGGTAGTTTATTCGAGGCATATTTAAGTGCAGCACAAATTGGAAAAAGTTTCCTATCAACAAATAACTCAATCCCACACAGAGAGAAAAATGTAGGACTTGACTGCATCCACTCTTTAAAAAGTTCAAATGCCATCTTCTATAAAAAAAACAAAAACAAAAAAACAAAAAAACAAAAAACAAAAAACAAAAAACAGGTCCTACAGATTAACTGATAAAACGTGTTCAAGATAAGGGTCTGTGGGAGGATAGTGCTGTAGATTGAGACAAACTCAATTTAAGAGTCTAGGGGATCTAGTCTGGTCTGACCACACAGATGGCTCAAAGGTTTCAAGGCTATTAACTAACATCTCCCAGTCCTCTGGGTAGGAAACAGGCTATACATCTAACTCTTTAAAGAGATAGTCCTATGGTTTTAATTTCCCTTGTTTGTCTAGTGATTATCTGTAAGCACAGGACCTACTTGTCCCTCTGCAACACGTCGCTGCCATCTCTGACCTGGAACATCATCTTTCTATGGACTCAGAAAATAGGCATGGCATTCCATATCTTTCTTTTGTATACAAAAGTCAAAATTTTAGAAGGATATCTTCTATTTAATAAGGAAAATCCCCAAGACTAGTAAAACCTTTCAAAGAGTGATTCAGGCAACTTCAGAGAGAAAATATTGAAGGTAGTTATTGTGTTCAACCCCCCCCCCCCCCCCGTGAATCTCAGTGTAGCTTCATCCAGTAAGAATCATTAGAACCCAGAGTATTGTTATCAGACTTTCTGTTACTTATTTCCTTGGCCACTCTTCTAAGACATCCATTGGTGAGTTCTATGGCTCTTTTCAACTTCAAGACAGTTGAGTCCATAGTCTAGATTCTTTATTACTTGAAATGACATCAGAGTCTAACTTACCCAGTCCTGTGACATTGCATAGCACATGTGCCCTGACAACTAAAAATGTGTCTCTAGTTTTGACTTTTGAGTTGCAATTTTATAAATGTATCCACACTCAGTATATCCTTTTCAATATATAATGGATAACTCATACTTAGTATGTCCAAACCACAGCTCTTCAATCACCCCTTTGTCCCATGAATCCCCATTTCAAAAACTAGGGTGCAACATCATTCTCTTACTCTCCTCTAAAACATTGCAGTCACTTTTCACTCCTGCTTTTTCTTTATCTTTTCATGACCACACCCACCAGTAATTATTTAGCACACTGTGTAACTTTATGTACCTTTATCTCCGATAGTGGTCAGTAAGGGTAGGTGATGATACTTGAATGAGGTCAGTAATCGAAAGGAAAGGATCTATTTCGTTGTCAGGGGAATGACCTATTATAAAGATAGAAGTGAGATGTCTATAGACAAGAAGTATGATATGGATATCACGACATACATTTCATTTTATCTGGAAATTTCATTCTCTAACAAGTCATCCCAGCTGTATGTGGATTAAAATCCATTTATTATTTCTACATTTTAACAGGTTCTTTGTGTCTCCATAGCTCAAGAAACATGTATCTCTTCGCTTGTAAACTCTCTTCCATCCTCACTGAAAAATGTAAATTGTTTCAAGTCAAGAATTTGGTTTTTTTATGTTGCAACTGTTTCCCCATGCTTAATTCACCAGTATTAAAAGCAGCCTTTATTTTAGAAAAGCAAATATGTTAGCTAGGATTCATTGTCATATCTATAACATATCCATGCTTTATCATTGACATGAAATTGATTAAAATGTATGACACCATTAATGCAGAAATTATCAAAGAGAATTTTAAAATAAAAATATGATCAGGTATTGGAGGGGCAACAAGAGTTGACTGAGATCCAGCAGAAAGAATGGAAACAGGCAACCTCGGAAGTAGGAGGTAGAGGGAACCCTCTAGATTGTACCAGAGGTCTGGGAGGTGAGAGACTCTCAACCTTAGATGAAATGCTCAACAGTGGGGAGAGTGAATTTGTAGAGTCCACCTCCAGTAGAAAGGCAGGGCATCCAGTGGAGGGATAGGGTTGCTATCCCACAGTCAAAAACTCTGACAAAGAATTGTTCCTGTCTAAAAGAACTACAGTGACAAAAATGGAGAAGAGACTGAGGGAAAGGAGGTCCAGTGACAGGCCCGAATTGGGATCCAACTCAAGGGGAGACTCCAAGACCTGACACTATTACTGATGCTATGGTGAGCTTAAAGACAGGCACCTAGCATCGGCTGCCCTCTGAGAGGCCCAACAAGCAGCTGACTGGGACAGATGCAGATGCTTATACCCAACCAATGGATAGAAGCTGGGAATCCCTGTGGTTGAATTAGGGAAAACCTGGAAGAAGCTGAGGAGGAGGACAACCCTACAGGAAGACCAGCAGTCACAACTAACCTAGAGCCCCGAGATCTCTCAGACAATGAGCTACCAACCAGGCAGCATACATTAGCTGATCCAAGGCCCCCAACACATATACAGCAGAGGACTGCCTGGTGTGGCCTCAGTGGGAGGAGATGTACCTAACACTTGAGAGACTTGAAATCCTGGCAGGGTGGGGGAATGGGGACATCCTCTTGAAGACAGACATGAGGAAGAATGGAAGGAGGAACTGTGGGAGGGCAGACCTGGAGGGGGATAACGAGTGGCCGGTAGAAAACGATTAAAGGTAATTTTTTTAGAGGGCTCAAACCCTATGTTTCATTTAAATAAAGCAGCTGAAAAGATATGCTCTTTCTCAAATTTTAAATAAGAACCCTATTTTGTTAAATTACCACTTCTTTTGTAGATTATTTAAGTTTGTTTTATTTGGAAATATAGATATACACCATTTGTTGCCATCTTAATGATAATTTTGTCTCCCCAGTCTCTCTTTTTCTTTTTTTTTAAGTTCTCAGTTGATTGATAGCAGAAGTATATGCCTAGAAATCTCTTGAGCTATTTAACTTATAATGGAGATTTGATTTGAGAATTCTACTTATCCTAAAACTTATCGCTTTATAAAAAGGGAAATCATTAAAACTTAACAAAGAATTTTAACTTAAGTAACTCTGGTTATTTAATTTTTTCCAGAATTCTATTTAAACAGTGTTTGTGGATAAAAAGTATAAAAATTATCTAATAATCCTTCAGTGAAGTCCTGAAAATATCCAACAGTATTTAAATAGCTTGATTTAAATATTTTCTAATTATTTAACATTGTCATTTTCTTCAAATTTGCATGTGCTCATGTTCTAAGACCCTAATATTTATAATTGGTCACCAGTACTGTCCAAATTATTTACATCAACTCCAAATTATCTACCTATTCCCTATGAATTGCCCTGCAATTACATCATTTTTTATTGGAATTAAATATTCTCTAAGGTTTGTATCTTTAAAATTAAGTTGCATTGTCTTTTCCTATGAATTCCAAGGACACATTATATAACTGGAGCCACCCCCAAAAATGTGACATGCATTTTCCTCAAGCTAGAGCCTCTGCCATAGCACAGAAGTCAATCTCAATGAGATTTAAAAGTTTATGCCCAAGGGAAGTGCATGCTATTAACTGGCAATGTATACAATTAAACTTAAAGCATGGTCACAGTGTTTTAATCAGGAAAGCTAAGAGTCATTTCTGTCCTAGGGGGTAATAAATGAAGGCAAAAGCAATTGAACATGCTTCCTGATGTGCTAAGTGATATATGGGCTCTCTTGAGTCACCAAATTGGAAGGGCCACATGCTTAGTTAATCAACACTGCCCAGTCATATTAGGGGAGAGGTGATAAATTTAACAGATGTTATTCTGGCAGGGGTCGGGGTAAAATGGACTTGATCCACCACCTCAGTAATTAAACTGCTGTCTTCAAATACCTATTATATGCCCGACTATAAAAGAGAATGAATTTTTGATTTTCAGTTCTTCACTGGGTGGATTTAGAAATACTATCATCACAATGGTTTTAGCTGGTCTCTGACAAATACACATTGACTAGGATGTTTTTGTAGTTAGGGTAGATAATCAGATCCACGGAGACCAGTTAATGCACCTCTTCTCAGAATTTTCAGAACCAATTGGAACAAAATCACATTCATAGGAAACCATTAAGACCACACTCTGGTGATAAATTGCTGTTCCTGTTGGCTTTTCTCCTTCAAGGATAAACCTCTAATTCTCCAATTAGACACATTGTTTTTCCCTGAACACACTCTAAATGTAAAAAAAAAAAAGAAATTCTTAGCAAAATTTAGTCATCTTCAATTTCAGCCACGTATACCACAACTTCTTACTTGTATATGTGTAAAAAATGGTAAATTATATTTTTTGAATGAAAATTTGGAAGCCTGAGTTTTTACGATAGAATCTCTGTGTTCTGATATTGTTAATTGGCTACATTCTAAGGAATGGCATTTGAATGGAGTAGTGCCTATACATTCTTCCTAACAGAGAGAAGAAGATCTTTTAAAAGGTTTTTAAGGTCCACCAATTTCAGTTCATTTCTCTGTTCCCGTCACCTCAATCTTCAGACCTACAACCTATCTGTTGCTGTTTGTTTGGTTAGTTTAGATAAGTAAATTATTCTCAGATGATACTTTAAACATCTCACGTAGTGGTTTCACCTGGTTTCTCTTTCATGGCATGTGTATGTGTATAAATGCTGTTAACGTGTGTGTGTGTGTGTGTGTGTGTGTGTGTGAGAGAGAGAGAGAGAGAGAGACAGACAGACAGACAGACAGAGACAGAGACAGAGACAGAGACAGAGAGACAGAGAGAGAATCTCAGTTGAACTTGGAGCTTGCTCATATGAGTTATTAGCCTAGCTAGCTGGTTTGCTCACGAAATCCATGTCTTCATTTCAGCCTACCTGAAAAACCAGGTAAGCTGCCACCCCCACCTGGCATTTGCATTAGTTCTGGGAAAGGAACTCTGGTCCACCCCCTTTCACAGCAAGCATGTTGTCCACACTGCCATCTCCACAGCCCTCAGCAGCTCTATGTTCTCTCACCATCTGCTGCGCTTTAAGTGAGGTTGTTCCCTGAGAATTTGGTATGACAAGCCTGCTGAGCACTGTGGTTGCATGAAGAAGGAAGACGTCTAGGAAATGATGGAGATCAGAGGCTGGATCCTTATGGATGGAGTCCGTGCTCTCACGAAATGTCTGAAGAGAGAGTGTTTGCTCTGTTCCCTTGGCACCATGTAAACACAGTGTTTCTTACCACGCAGAATTCAATAAGCCAGTATCTTGGAGTCAGAAACCAGGCATCTACCCTGCTGCTCTTGACTTTCCAGACACCAGAACCTCAAGAAATAAATTTCTTTTGTTAAGTATTTATCAAGTCTATTATATTTTTGATAGGAGTGAAAATAAATAAAATATTGTTTCACCTGAGTAAGCCAATCTTCTTGAGCCTTTTTGTTCAATTTTAAAACAAAATGAAAGTAGTACTCCTTGGAATTTTCCACTCAATTATTATTTTTAAAATAATGAGTGTTCCGTTTACATAAAATCTGCACGTTTAAAAAAAGCCATCTCCTCTCTGCCTGCTCTCATCAGAAAATCCCGCTACCTTGGGTCAGCTTCTGCTGATACACATTTCTCTAAATACCTGTTCTTCTGAAAGCAGGAAGTGAGCCACACCAGAATCAGTACAAAGTCACAGCTTCTGGGAAAGAAGGCAATATGAAAAGCAGCAGGCAGAAGTGGGACAAAAGACTCTCCCAGTCACTGACACAGCCCTAAAAGAAAACTATCAATCAATCCACTTAGGAGTAAATCCTTCCTGTCTCCCCAACTCACTGAAGAACCATTATCTGTCAGTGTGTTTACACTGGGCCAACTCTTCTTGTGAGTTTTATAGGGATAAATTCTATTCAAACCATAGGGGATGGAAATGATGAAAATCCTTTGTATGAAATTATTAATCTATAGTTAAGATCATGCTTAGAGCTGCATAACTACCCTCATACTAATATCCACTTTTCAGATCTTGATATATCCATGATCCTCCCAAGAATGAAAAGAAAACCCAGAACTTAAACAAATACCCACACAGAACCTAGATTCTCCTTTTCAGTTTGTTATCTGAGAACCTGAAATCAGAGTCTCCAGTCCAATCATCCCTGAGAATGCTTCCAAGGCATAAAGGGCCTCTTTTTTGAGTTGTTCCTCAGGATGAATTGAAAATACATAACCTGAGAATTCTGGGGTGGTCAAGGTTCAAATGACGATGTGAGAGAATGGGGTTTGAACTGTGGGCCACCATTGCCCACATACATGCTGGAAGGACCCTTCTAGTTCAGGATTACATTAGGGCAGAAGAAGGAGAGCAGTGACTTAGAAGCAGCAGTTTCCTGTTAGTCAGTTGTTCTCTTTCCTGCAAATTTATTACCTCTAAATTTACAGAGTGCTTCAAAATTTATGGGATTTAAAGGAGTGTCTTAGTTACTGTTCTTCTGCTGTGAAGGGACACCACAGCTAAGGCAACTCAATAACAGAAAGCCTTTAAACGAGGACTTGTCAGTTGTCTGAAAGAGAAGAAAAACTATCTACCTGAAAGACTAAATGCAAGTAAAAATTAATTATTTGCTGTATATTGGTCTTTAAGTGGGAAAAGCAATCTATAAATCTTGTGTAGGTTTCTTCAGGAAGTGATTGACTATGATTAACTCTATGTAAACATTCTAAAAGAACAAAATTATTTGGGAGAAAAATTATCCAAGCACTTTCATCCAGGTCCCTTTGGAGACAGAGCACAGTTGCTAATTCTAAAGAAAGCTCTTTCTAACATTCCAGAGGACAGAGGATATATATATATATATATATATATATATATATATATATATATATATATATATATGGTTAATTAATATTGGTAAGAAGGCTTTAGTCCACTTAACTGTACTAATATTTAATATTTATTGAGCATTAACAATTTACAAAGAATGGTTAAAATTTTAAGTTAGTCATAGTCTCTGGCTAAAAATGGTTATTTTACTCCTAAATTGACCTGGGCTTCAGCCATACCTGTGATGACACGCTTCTTTGTTAGAGACTGAAATGATTTTTTTCTATAGAATCACTAAAGACCAGTAGTGTTATAGAAAGAAACTATTATGTGTTCATGACCCAGAAACATTGAGCATACTGACAAATAAGTGCACAAAAAAAAAATCAACCTAACAACTTTTAAACTATTAGCAAGGATTTAGTATATAAAATTAATATACAAAAAGATCAACTTTTTATAATAGCAACAAGCACTTGGAATCAAAATTTTCAATCATTATATTACTTTTAATAAATACAAAACTAAGACATAGACAGGTGTGCATTTAAAAATGTGTAGAAAACCTAACAACTACAAAATAATACTCAGAGGATTTAGAGGAGCAAAGAAATGGAGAGAGAGATAAGTGTCACTGAATTAGAAGGCACAAACTTGTTACGACAGAAATGATAGATTCAACATACTCCATCTAAATCACAGCAGGCATTTCTATGGAAACTGACACACTGATTCTAAAAAGCTTCATAGAAGCTCTAAGCCGAAACATCTCAGAAAAGAGCATAGTAAGAGTAGCAGTCCAGTATTTCAAGTGTCCTAATAACCATACAGTGTCCACATCAGTGACGTATTGCTATAAAGACAAAAGAAAAAAAAGAAGGGGGAGGAAGAAAGGTAGGAAGGTAGATGGGGAGGCAGGCAGGGAGGGAGGAAGGAAGGAAGAAAGAAGAGAAGGAGAGAGGGAGGGAAGGAGGGAGATAGGAAGGGAGGGAGAAGGGAAGGAGAATGAGAAGGAAAGGAAGAAAGGGAGGGAAGGAGGGAGAGTGGGAGGGAGGGAGGGAGGGAAGGAAGGAGGGAGGAGTGAAGGAAAGATACAGGAAGTAGGAAGGGCAGGAGAAGGAAGAGAGGGAGGTGAGGGAAACAGGCAGGTAGGAAGAAAGGAAGAAAGGAAGGGAGGGAGAGGAAGGAAGGAAGGAAGGAAGGAAGGAAGGAAGGAAGGAAGGAAGGAAGAAGCAAGAAGGAAGGAAGGAAAGCTTAATAAAAACAAAATAAGAGAGAGTCCACTTCTATTGTTAACAGATTATTGATCTCCAACCAAGTTATAAAAAGCAATATAGTTGCTTGTTGATAGTCTTGAGCTACTCAAATAGCTCACTGAGTAAGACCTGTCACCAAGACTGGCTATGTATTTCAATCCGTACGATTGTTGTCTGATTTTCACTAGCATGATAGCCTGTCACCAAGACTGGCTATGTATTTCAATCTGTACGATTGTTGTCTGATTTTCACTAGCATGATAGCTGTGTGCATATACAAAGATCACACATACCAACCACATAAATAGATTAATGTAATGAAAAGATTGTTTATGAAAAACAGTCTCTTCAAGAAAAATAATACTGCAAATTATTGTATGTCTATTTTCATAAAATCTAATTTACAACTAAAATCATATGCGAAAAATCAATACCAAAGGAATCATAAACACAATTTTTAAAAATCTATAATATCCTTTCAACATATGTGAAAATACAGCAAAATAAAAATTCTTCATCATCTTGGGTAGTCCAAGATACCTAATTCTCAGCCACCAGTCAGAAATGCAATAGATGTTTTTTAAAGAAATGATTATTTATATTTCATTGAAACTTAAATGCCTGTTGTTTGAAAAGCCATGAAAAGAATAAAAAGAAAAGTTAAAAAGGACAAAATAAAAACCAAATTATTTGCCTAATAAAAAACCTAAAAATAGATATTTAATATTTTAATTATGAACCACTTAAATATGAATAATATACTATAGTGATCAGGGTAATACAAATTTAAACATTTATTGCACTACCTCTGCTTTGTTATAAACAAGAACAATCTCAGGAACAAGTATCAGTACGTGACCATTAAGTGAAAGTGCCAAGTTTCTAACCCGTTTTCTTTAACTCATTTTCTCTACTGAGCTTTGCCTACCACACTTGTAACTGGAAATAACTTCCACACATTCTGCCTTTCTCTTATCAATACTATATTTAAAAGTGATTTTTCCTTGGAAATCGAAGTGATGAATATAGAATTTCATCACTAAATGTGTAAACTTTCCTGTGTCAGCAGGCTGTTATATAATATCAAATGAAGTCTGTACACTTTTAATCCATCACCTTACCTAACTCCTGTATCAGTGAAGATGAAAACTGTAATTGCATTCTGAAAGCTCTATGTGCTCAGTCATGAGAAATAACATAGTATCCAATGAGCACCTGTGAATTATAGGACACATACAATTGTGCGTAAATTATGACCCGTTTTCTTAATTTAGTGAAACCAAGTTATAAGCTTCAATGGAGCTGTTGGACAAGGAGATATAAGGGTTCATAGGTAGAAAGAATTGTGGTTAAAAGTTGCAATTTGAGTGTAAGATGCTGGCCTATGTTCAAATTAGTAAGAGGGAGATTGTTTCCAAGATAAATACGGTTTAATCATTCCATTATTCTGTATACAGTACCTCGGCTCTAAATGTGCCACCCCCAGAATGTCTTGCAGGGCATTCAAAATAGTATAATTGTTTTTCAACATTTGTACTAGAAAGTTAGAAACCAGAAACAAAGAGTTAAAAAAGAAAATTTTGGTAAATTTGATTAACTAAATATAGCACAGCTTCTATTTAAAACGAAGATACCAAGAGACTAGACCTGTCACAAAAATAAGCAATAGGCTCTGCTTTTAACTTTTAAAGTAAATGAGGGGGAGAATTCCACTTTCCTGAAATTGTAGGATCTGTGTATCCTGGAGGAACATTCACAGCAAATATTCCAAGGCATTTTCTAATCTATATAAAGTGGCAAGTCATCGTTAACATGAGGCCAGGGGGCTAAACGTTATCCAAAGAAAAGTCTTAATTCAAGTACAATTTCTATGTGTCACACTCAAAAATCATTGTAATGAGGGAGACATCACCTCAAGTTCTAGAGGGCATTTTCCAATGAATAATGGTTTAACATGAAAATGTAATTAAATCTCAGACAAAATAAGACAGAAATAATTTGAAAGCATTGTTAATATAAAGTTAGCCGATTTGCTTGTTCCATTTAATTAATCATAGTCCATGCTATAAAAATAAATAAAGTAGCCTGACAGTCTTCATGATAGGCAGAAGTACTCTCAGCTCAATCATCTCTCCGTCTACTTTTTTCCCATGGACATAGGAATCCCCAAGACACTTAATGCATCTTCTTAAAGGTAAACACAAGGGTAAGGGCCTCTAAGCCAATGAATTAAAAGGCTGAATCAGAGTTATAACACAGATGAACCAGAAATTTCTGAATTCCCATTTTTCTTAATGTGAAATGAGAAAGATCATGGTAGTCAAGTATTAATATAAAANACTTTTTTCCCATGGACATAGGAATCCCCAAGACACTTAATGCATCTTCTTAAAGGTAAACACAAGGGTAAGGGCCTCTAAGCCAATGAATTAAAAGGCTGAATCAGAGTTATAACACAGATGAACCAGAAATTTCTGAATTCCCATTTTTCTTAATGTGAAATGAGAAAGATCATGGTAGTCAAGTATTAATATAAAATCTAGATTTCTACAGTTCTGGTCAGGAGACAAAGGAATTGCTAAGAAATGAAAGTAGACATGTTAACTCTGTTTCATTCTTGTTTTTGAGTAAATATACAATCAGTGCATTTATATTCCAACTGCAATTCAAACTTACAACTTCAGCTACTGACTTGACTTATCAAATCAGACTATGCTTTAATTCTCCCACCTTTGAAGTGCACTAGTTAAGAAATCATATTATTTCATATGAAGTAAATGCCATTGTGTATGTTAAAAAAAAACAGTTAATGATGATTATTGTTAATTCCACACCACTGACTGTAAGAGTGCACTGCAATATTTAACATAATATTTATTCTCCACCACACCATCATGAGGAGGAACTGATCATATCTCATCTTCCAATTCTTAAAAAGTAAAGACACACTTAGGCGGTGGCTTCATTCCAAGTTGGGGAAAAAAAAAAAAAAACCTCATGATTTTTTTAACCTTAATATCAGATAATAGTGACTTAAAAAAAAAAAAGCTGATATTGCTACACATCCTTATTTACAAGCATCACCCTCATTATTTACAGAAACCATTTTTTTAGTTAGTAATCTGAGAGTTTCCATTCAATTTTCATTTGTGTGCACTGCTTATATAGTATCATTCAACCCCAAGCTAGCAATGGTGTGATGGAATTAGAATCATAACTGTTTCTGTCGTCATCTCAAACCAGCCTACCCTCATAACTGTCCTTCATCCATCAGCAGCATCCAAAGTTTAAGTTATGACAATGAAATGAGTTTTTCAACAAAAGAATATTATCTCCATTTTTCCCTATTACTGTGATAAAATTCCCTGACAAAAACAACTCATTGGAGAAGGGGCTTATTTTGGTTCATGCTTCAAGGTTATAATTGCATCAGGTCAGGTAAGTTGAATAAGAGAAGCTTGAAACCCTGTCACAGCCCATCCTCAATCATGAGCAGAGAGTGATTGATGTTAGTGCCCAGCTGGCCTCCTCCATTGTATACAATTCAGAATTCCTACCTAGGGAATAGTCCCACCCACAATTAAGATGGGTCTTCCCTAGTCAATTAACCTAATCAATTAACTCCCATTTGAGTTCACAGAGGCCCCTTTCCTAGGCAAGCCTAGATCCTGTGAAACTGACAACTCTAGCCCTTAGACTATGTCGTAATCTGCTTTATTTTTCTTATAGTCAAATTTTCAAATCTAAAATAGTTTTGAATAATTTCTAAGTTAAGTCTAAATCTTTGACTTAAACATAACTTAACCTCCCACTGACAGACAGCACAGGTTGTAACTGAGCAAGTAATGGTCTTATATAAATGCCTTCTATAATCAACAGGAAGTAAGATAAACACAGAAGAGTGTTAATAATTGAAGTTTAAAACAAACTATACCTAAAATCTCTTGATAGTTAAGTATTTGATTGTTCAATAACTCTTATTATCCTGTTAAACCGCATTCATTATTTATATGAAGTATTCTTTTGTTTCCAGAATAATATGGAATGCAATATACTAGAGTGAAAATTCCGAAAAATTTGAAGCCTTGGTCCAATTTCCTCAGAAGTTCCTATAGTTGAATCTTTATCAATTATATTAATCAATAGCATAAGTTAAATATTAGAGTAAGGTTTACAAAAACTTAAACTATTTAGTTTCAAAATAAAATATTTAATAAGAATATTTAATAATATTCAGTAAAAATATTTAAATCTTGGAATTTCAAAGAACTACCATTTGCTCTGCTCCCACATTAATTAACCCTCATCTTTAGTGCCTCTAAAGCTGCATTGCTTGCTATATCCTGCTAAACAGAGAACACCCAGGAGTTTCTAAGTCATTTTTTCTGGGTGGTTTGATTCAGAGCTAATTCCCTCATTTGCATTACAAATAGCTCCACCTCTCGCTGACTTTTAAAATGTGGATATGGGAGGGAACATTTGAAGAATTAGTATTTTTTTTTTCTCTACATTTAATACATCTCACTACCCTTGTGCGGGAATCATTGCCAAAGATTCGTTCTTTGCAAAAGCATGGAACAAATTACTCGAACTATTAAATTTTAAAATTAGCGTGTCTAATCCTGAGTTTAAGAAACATCTAACAAGAAGAATCCTTCATATGATATTCTCCATTGATGGAATATAAAATTTTCCTGGGAGTGGTTGTGGAAGAAAGTCATAAGCTTATGCTGATGGCTATCTCTTGAGTTAGTCCGTCACCTACCTTAGTGTGGGCTTCATAACATAACAAGCTAAAGCAGGGAGAACCACAAACAAACCTGGGGCTCTTCTACCACAGAGGAGTTTGTTGTCTCCCAATAAGAATTTGAAGATCGGGTCAGCAAAATCTTGCTGGCATATGCAATAGTGTCTGCGTTTGGTGGCTGATTATGGGATGGATCCCTGGGTGCGGCAGTCTCTGGATGGTCCATCCTTTCGTCTCAGCTCCAAACTTTGTCTCTGTAACTCCTTCCATGGGTGTTTTGTTCCCAATTCTAAGAAAGGCCCTGTGGGTAGGGAGGGGAGCGGGAGGGGAGGGTATAGGGGACTTTTGGGATAGCATTTGAAATGTAAATGAAGAAAATACTTAATAAAAAATTGGAAAAAAAAGAATTTGAAGATCTCCCACAGCCTCGGAAATAAACACTGTGTCCAGACTGGTGAGAAAGTACAGATAGAAATGCCTGCATAAGATTTTGGGGATGTCTTTGCAAGCACTGGCTCACAGAGACATTAGATTAGATGTCCTCTTAGAAAAAGAGAGTGGAGGTAAAGGGTCAAAGCACCACGTAGCCTCACAGACTAGTGATGTGTTGCCTTGGAATTGCAAAGGGTGAAGGCAGAAGGACAGAGCACCATGTAGCCTCACAGTCTAGTGATGTGTTGCCTTGGAATTGCAGAGGGTGAAGGCAGAAGGACAGAGCACCATGTAGCCTCACAGACTAGTGATGTGTTGCCTTGGAATTGCAGAGGGTGAAGGCAGAAGGACAGAGCACCATACATAACCGCAGACAAACAGCTGGAGCATGGCCAGGGCTGAGAACAAGCAACATAGGCCTGTGTAGAAAACAGACTAATAGGAGGGACGGAGGACAGTGGGTAAAACATCAGTGAGATTCCAAATCAGATTAACTGCATGTAATTACCTTGTGTCATTACCTATCCTTCCTGAAACTTTAAACTTTAATTGGTACTATATTAAACTCAAATAAAAACTCTGGGATGAGGAGTGTGTGTGTGTGTGTGTATATATATATATATATATATATATATATATATATATATATATATATATATATAATCTACTGACAAAACATTTTAGCAAATGTAGGATGTTTGAAATATCAGCCAATAATTCACAGTTCTGGGGAGGGAATGACACTAAAGCCTCTATCCAAGGTATCATAGGCTATGGAGCAAGATGTTTTCCAGGCTGATGTCTTATCCTAAGGTTTGGGAAAACATCTGCTTCCAAGTTCATTGTGGTTAATGGCAGAATTCACTTTCAAGTTCTTCATTCTAGTTGTCTGTTAACCATGACTGCCTGTGCTCTTTCCCAAGCACATCCTTCCAGTCCTAGTACAGTCTATGAAGAATCTTCCATCTCTACAATGCTTCCTATCTCTCCAGTTATTCACTTACCACAAGACTGAGTTGTAAACCAAGACTTCATGTGGTTCAATCACATTGTCATATTCAACTGGTTAATTTCTAATATTCAGTTTATTTGAAAGTTTCATTGTATCTTCAAAATCTATTCATAGTAGCACATAGATTTATAGTTAATTGAATAATTAGAAGAAATGTCCAGGAGTCAGGGGGTGGTGGGGGACAGTCATGGAATTCTGCTCTGCCCAGACAGAGAGAAGAGAAATATACTATGAAAACCAGAAATGATCTGTTAAATTCCAAATGAATATATTTAGGTTCAGGCATTACTTACAAGCTAAAATTTCTTCCAGTTGGTCCTGGAGTAATTTGTACAGAAACCTTGCTGCTAAGGTCAAAGTTTCACTTCACCAAAATATCAGTGGGACTCTTCCTCTTCTCTGGAGAATCCCAAAACCCACATAGACTACCTGAGGAATGTCTCATAGTCCTGTCCCTGAGATTTCTGGAATGGATCCCCATGTTAATGAGTCATTTCAGTAGCCTTCACCTTCAGCCAATGAACTTTGCCCTCCCTAAATATTCTTAGCCCCACCCCCAAAAAACTATATAACCCTTGATTCATCCCAAATAAAATGTATGTGTATAATGCGACCCCAAATAAAGGTATATGGCCAATCTAAGCTTGTCTCAGAGAGTTATTTAATTGAAGATTGTCAGAGAAGGCCTTTGGCTACAAACAGTGTCATACTAAGAATATCAGAAAATTTTCACACATACACATTTGCTTCCAGCTGGATTGGATTCCTGCCTGTTCCAGACTCTGCTTCATTCTTCCAGCCCAGTACATAGCAGCATCTGGTTACTCTGAGAGGGAGAAAACAGAAGGCCTGACACAACAGTTACTTACCTCATTTTATCTCTCCTCAATCATGCATAAAGCCAGGACAGCAGAAAATGTCCAATTGCATACATTAGACTCAGAGGGGGATTAAGATATTACCTTTTAACTCTCTGGCCAACTTCTTTATCTTCTGGGTGATCCAACCCAGATGAAAGGCCAGCCTAGATATAAGAAGTACAACTTGAGAAAATTCAAAACAGCAGCATGATTTTTAACAGTCTTCAGAAGGTAAGAAGGGATAAGAAAGCCTCAGAGGTGCTTTGAAGAGTACTCTTGAGTCAGACTTACTCTAAGAGTCCTCTGTTCCTTGTAGACCCAAGGGCTTTCATGATAAAACTGCAGCTGTATAAGAACCCTCCATTCTGACAGGGGCCTGTGAGCCAGTTTTCTAAGTATTGTGGTTTAGCCATGAATTAAAGAAGAGAAACATGGACTACTTCCTCATTCAGGCTATGCTTCCATAAAAAAAAAAAAAAAAACAACTAGAGTGGGATTTTTTTTCCAACATTAAAATTCCAAGTTATGAATGCAATTAGCCTAGTGCAGAACAGTTAATTTATCTTACAAAATAGAAAGGAAATCAGATTTTTTCAATAATATCATTCCTTGGCTCTAGTTATGAACAACTAATTACTAACGATAACTCTGGATCTATCCATGATGCCAGGAGCTCTTTCTATGGCCCCAAATAAATAATGAGTCTCCTTTAGGAATAGAGGGGGATTGAATAAATTGAAGAAAGGCACTCTTCCATCAACATTGGGAATACCAAATAGCATCTGAATTTATTCAATTCATAGTTTGTTTTTTAAAAGAAGACTGAGCTATTGTTTCTTTCCTATGGGCAAACTCAGAATATAATGGTGGAAATGTCAGGGATAATGAAGAAAAATGATGATATTTCCCAGCAGAATAGATAGATTGTTTGCAAAAATAAAGTTACCAGGGTCACTAGAAGCCCCAAGTGATCATCTGCTCTGGGACATAAGACTACGTGGGAAGGGCTGCACAAAGAACTTGAGTAAATGAGGATTTATTTTTAGAAAGAGGCAGTACCAACAGAGATTGATCATCACTCAAGAGCAGAAGTTCCACTTCTCAAGTCCCCAGATGTTTCCTCAATTTTCCTGAAAGTATTCAGTGTCATCGAGCCGCATTCCAAGCTTGAAGACCTCAGAGACTTCTTATTGAATGCATGCTTTGATCCCTGACACAGGGAAATAACTGGCTTTCTCATAAGCACACGGGGGCACATTTGAAAGCTCTGAGCTGCTACCATTCCATCTGGGAGAGAATAGAGGTTCACTGGACAGTGCCATCTCGTATGTAATGATTAATGCAAAATTGGTTTTATAAAAAGTAATTGTTCTGTATTTATCACTTAACAAATGATTATTGACTGCCCTGAATAATGTTGATCAAATCCTGTTCCACACATATCACATCTCACAACTCCTCTTGCCATTCCAAGCTCTACCCAGTTTATCTCATGAGATTCAATTCTGCTTTCCCTGTGAACTTTGGAGTCCACTTTTCTGAACCTTTTATTCCAAAACTCTCATTCCAGTGGCTCTCTTTTCTTAACTATTTTATCAGTTTTCATCTGTACAGTTGAAATTGGTATTCCTCTGTCTTCTCTCCAAAGTCTGTAGTTCCTTCTTGCCCAGTCTCTATGTGCCATGGATCATTTATGTGTCTCTGGGGGAATGCCTGTTTTCCTCTTTCCCTGATTTTTTAATCATGCCATTTTGGTTCTAAACAGTGAAGTTCTTGTCTACTCAAATAATCGGGACTATACAGTGGCAGAAACTATATGCCTAGTACTATGTCATAATTGGATATTCGCATCAAGAAAAGAATGAGGAAGGGCATGTCTTTCACTCTAATGTATTTATTAGTCATATGCAAGGGAAGCTGAGGAGTTCATTAGGTATACACTGGTTATCAATTATCAGACTCATGATTCTCTGATTATTAAGATGATGTCAACATATTCTAGCAACAGTTTATATTTATTACTTCTCTGTTGCTTTAATAAAATACCATGGCCAAAAGCAACTCAGGGAAGAAAGGTTTTGGTTTAAGGTTTCAGAAGCACTGAGTTCACCATGGTGGAGAAAACATGGCAAACATAAAGGAAAGCAGCCGGAAGTTGGCTGATCAAATGTTATCTGCACACAGAAAGCACAAAGAGAGGTGGGAAGAGAGGAAATAGGACACAGAATTAGACTGTAAACCTGCAATGCAAGCTCACCCTCAGTGATCTACTTCTTCCAGCAAGGCTCCATTTTGTAAAGGTTCCAAACCTCTCCCCAAAGTGCTACCAACTGAGGATCCAGTGATCAAGTGCACAAGCCCATAGGGCCATTTATTATTCAAGCCACGGCAGATAATGTGTTTCCATTATCATCTAATGTTCAAAATTACATGCAGGAGAAAAATTTAAATGGAAATTTATAAATATCTTTGTTATCCTTAGTGTCTTTTATTAATGCATAAAAACTTTTGTCTCTGAAAATAATTTAAGGTGTCATTTCAAATGATGACAGCTTGGCTCTCTAAACTTCCCATTTCATTCAGACACTAGCAATTTATTCTGAATAGCTCTGACCTTTTTTTGTATGCCCTGTAAACTCTATAAAGGGTAAGGTTAAGAAAAGCTAACACTGGGGCTGAGGAGATGCCTTAGTGGGTGTCTTAGTTATGTTTCTATTCCTATGAAAAAAAGACCATGACCAAGCTTGGGAAAGAAAAGGGTTTATTTCAGTTTACAATAGGGCAAAGAGCTGGAAGGAGAAACCAAAGCAGAGGCCATGGAGGAATCTTGCTTATGGGTTGCTAATAGTGGCTCACTCAGCCTGCTTTCTTATACCATTCACAACCACCAACGCAGTGGTGATACCTGTTCCCAGTGAGCTGGGAGCATCCACATCAATCACTAATGAAAAAAAAATGCACTACAGACTTGCCTACAGCCTAATCTTATAAACTCCCAATTGAGATCCTGTTTTCCTGAATGACATTAGCTTGTGTTGAGTTTACATAAAACTAGCCAGCATAACTGACCCCTTGTCAACTTGACAACTCAAACACATCACTTATTAACTCATAACCTTAATTTTGTTCATCCCCAAGACCTCATATTAATATCAATATAACATAAAGCATTTCAAGTTTTAGAAGTCTCACTGTCTTTAAAAATTCAAATATATTAAAAGTTAAACCTCTCTGGGCCGTGGTGGCACACGCCTTTAATCCCAGCACTTGGGAGGCAGAGGCAGGCAGATTTCTGAGTTCGAGGTCAGCCTGGTCTACAGAGTGAGTTCTAGGACAGCCAGGGCTACACAGAGAAACCCTGTCTCGAAAAACAAACAAACAAACAAAAAAGTTAAGCCTCTTTTAAGAATTGGAAGCCTTTTTTTCAAAGTTCTAATCCTCTCTAAATTGTGCATAGTCTCGAAAACACCCAAAGTGTCTCTGAACTATTCAGTCATTTCTCTAAAGCAGTAGTTCACAACACTCCCAATGCTGCAATACTTTAAGACAGTTCTTCATGTTATGGTGACTCCCCAACACTAAATTATTTTTGTTGCTACTTCATAACTATAATTTTGCTTCTTTGATGAATCATAATGTAAATATATGATATACTGAAGTATTTTGCTGATGCCTGCTGGTCACTTCTTAATTACAGCTGGTTACTCAGCCTTAGATGACCAATATCAATTGTCTCAGCAATCTAAAGATTATATTTTAGTGATTCTTAATTGAGAGTATTATTAGGGATTGGTTCTAATGCTTTGAATTAATCAGGAATCTGCATGTCCAAAGGCTGAAGGTCCTTGTCCCCAATTGGTTTTTGATGATTAATAAAGAGCCAACAGCCAATGGCTGGGTGGAGAGAGAGGAGCAGAACTTTTAGATTGCATGGGCTATGTACTGAAGAGGGAGAGGGAGAATTGCCAAGACTCAGGAGAGAAGGATGGAATGGAACATAAGAGCTACAGGAGAGATAGCCAACCAGTCATGTAGTGATTCTGGTAAGTGGTCACTGGCTACTTCCCAGATTGGGCCTAGGGTAGCAGGGGAAAGTTTAGGAGTGCCCAGCCTTTAAGAAAGTCACTCCACGTCAAAAATACACGTGTGTGTGTGTGTGTGTGTGTGTGTGTGTGTGTGTGTGTGTGTATACAAGCACACACACACACACACACACACACACACACACACACACACCTTTCATTCACCAATCCAGATAGCTCCTGGGCAGGTATGTTCATGCAACCCACAAGGAACCAAAACAATGTAGCCAAATTACCACTACAGAGTATCACACAAACAACTCTGGTAGAATCTTAAAGGGATTCTCAAACTTCCCTCTAAAACTTCACAAGCCCTGCCTCCATCATCTGCATTGTTTTGAGCATTGTCTTCTATGCTCCCACAACAGCTCATTAAGCTCAGAGCACTCAATAGCTTTTCTAGACCAAAGTTACTAAATCTTTTCACAGTCCTTCCCAGAACATGGTCAGGTCTATCTGTCACAGCAATAACCCATGACCAAGTACTGATTTCTATCTTAGTTACTTTTCTATTGCTGTGATAAAACACCTTGACCAAAAGAAACTTGTGAAAGAAAACTGACATTATATCTCATAGCTTATAATACATCATTCATAGAATTCATGACATGAATTTAAGGCAATGACCTGGAAGCAGGAACTTAAGCAGAGGCCATGAGGGAATGTTGCTCAGAGGCTAGTTTTTCACAGCTTGCAGCCTTCTTTTGTATATCATCTACAATAACCTACCCAGGAGTAACACAGTCCCTAGAGAGCTGGCCCCATGCATATCAATTGTTAATAAGGAAATTTCGCTGAAGACTTACCTCCAGGCAAATCTGATGGTGGTCTTTTCTAGATTGACAATCCCTCTTTCTAAATGACTGACTATATCTTGTGTCAAGATGACTTAAAACTAGCCAGCCCAGTGGGGGAATTCCTTGCTGAACAAGTGTAAGTCTCAAAGTTTCACTTCCAGAACCAAGAATGATTATCTTCTGTAATCTCAGTGTTTCTATGATGAGATGGAAGATGGAGACAAGAGAATTCCCAGAAGGTCATGGGCCAGCTAGCGTGAAAACAAGATAGCCTGTCTCGACCTATTCAGAATGCAAGGGTTGGCACTCAAGGCTGTCTGCTGACCTCCAGATCTGCATAGCCATCTTCACACACAAAATCAAAAATATTCATTTTTGTAAACAAAGATTAACTTGTTTCAGCAAGACTATTAAGCATATGTATAGCATTGTTCCCTGTCATCTTAAAATGCTTCCAAAATATTCCACTTCAGCCATTCCAAAAAGTAGAAACAACAATAAGCTCATGAAGATTGAGTTTCTAATAAATATTTCTAAATAATGTGTTTTCTATATCAAATTATTCAGGAAGATAACTTAAAGATACTAAAAGTGTATAAAACTTTGAGATCACAAAATCTCTCCATGGTTCATTTCCCACCAGAGTCCCTGGAAGGAGAAAAGGCATAGAATTAGCAAGAGCACATCATTCAATTCAGTGACCCGCCATAGAACAGAACCATAATTCTGTAGCATCTCCGCTATGGTTGAGGACTAGGCTGAGGACCGGGTCTCAGAGGTTAATTAAAGCACCCAAAGAAGGATGCAGACGACAATTAGAATGTATCGCAGAGCACCAGCATTGCCCTAGCTTTATGAGATCCTTTTACAGCTGGGCTTCTAAATGGAGAACTGGCTTTATGTCACCATAAATTAAATTTAATTGCAGTTTTTGTTACATGATTTACTGTATCCTTGTCTTCTTAGAATTTCTAATCTCACTCTGCTTTGTGAGAACATGCCTTCTTCTGTAATTTTTCTCTCACTAGTACTGTACGTCTGTTCCTTTTGCCCGTTGCAGTCTCTTATTGCCTAAGCAGCAGTGATTTGCTCCTGTAAGGCTGAAGAACACAGTGTCATAGAGACTGAACTTCAGCTTGCAATTGTCTCGCCTCTAAATCTAGGTTCTGTCCTGGGATGGTTGGTCCAGCCAGCATTAAAACACCCCCAAAAATTTTAAAATAGAATCTCATCTTTGAAAGCCTGCTATTATTAAAATTTAAAATACTCTACCGATTTAATTCAATCCCACTCTTTTTTTCTTCTGTAAAATGGAATTTAAGGCAGATTTACCTTAAATCCAAGGTATAAAGATGATTATTAGAAATACTAGAAAAATACACATCTGGCTTCATCATAACCGCTATATTGTCACAGTGAGCACCAGAAGATATTGAATTTCAACAGAATACCAAAAGAATTTAAAACAGCATCTGGTGATGAATAGGTAATAAAGTAAGTGTGTGTTTTGTTGTTTTGGGAGTTTTTAATAACATGAATGAGATTTTAATAATATA
This sequence comes from Mus minutoides, assembly GCA_902729485.2. Classification (NCBI taxonomy): domain Eukaryota; kingdom Metazoa; phylum Chordata; class Mammalia; order Rodentia; family Muridae; genus Mus; species Mus minutoides. The sequence goes on along the minus strand of CACVCL010019465.1, from coordinate 72,126 downwards.
CTATAACTCACATGGGGAAATTTAAACATAGAAAACACAAACTTAGGTTACTTATCTCTTGTGATAACTTGACTCTAAATTATGTTATAACTTCTTTAAGCCACATTGAGTGTTAACAGGTTAGCAATTGATTGATTTTCCTTGCATAGTGCAGTCTATGCAGAAAAATCAAATAATATTAGATATTTCAGTAAGAAGAATAAATGGGGACATTTTATTCCATTGTGGAATATTATGGCACTCTTAAAACACATGACACACATCAAACAGGACCAGTATGACATGGAAGCTGGGGTGAGCAGTTTTTTAAGCTTTTTATTATGAATTAATTTGATACTGAGATGCTAAAAATGTACAGAGCTCAGAGCTCCTTAGCACTATTCACGTACCATGTCTCCTCATCCTCTCTCCCTTGTCCTTTTCTCAAACATCTCCTGTTCTCACATATATTGTGTGTGCACATGTGTGTGTGTGTGAGTGTGTGTGTGAGTGTGAATGTGTGTGTGTGTGTGTGTGTGTGTGTGTGTTTGTGTGAGTTTTGTATGTATTGTGTGGGGAGGCCAGAGGTCAACACTGCTATCTTCCTGTATGTTTAACACCTTAATTTTTAATACATGATCTCCCTCTGAATCTTCTACCTGGACAGAAACAAGCATTTCCTAGGTATACAAATGACCCAAGTAGTTCACCACCCTCCCTGGTGCTAGGGTTACAACACACCCTACAAAGCCCAGAGTTTAACTTAGTGGCTAGAATCTGTGCACCAGCCTTCTTGCTTGCATTCATTGCAAGAATTTTACTTCTGAGCACTTACCCAACCTCATCATTTCCCCCTAAACCATGGAGAAATAAGTCAGGGACATGATGTACCTTATTCTTAAACATTTTGATGGGTATTTTCTAAACATAAAAATATCCTTTTACATTTTTAATTTTATTTTTATTCAAGAAACATATAGTTTGAACAAAATGTTGCACCACTTAACTCATAGTCATTGAAAATATTCAGTATGCTTTTCATAATTTGTATTTACATATTTCTTTTTTTGTCTTTTTTTTTAGATATTTTCTTTATTTACATTTCAAATGCTATCCCGAAAGTAACCTATACCCTCCCCTGACCCTATACCCCTACCCACCCACTTCAACTTCTTCGCCCTGGCGTTCCCCTGTAATGGGGCATATAAAGTTTGCAAGACCAAGGGGCCTCTCTTCCCAATGATGGCCAACTAGGCCAACTTCTGCTGCATATGCATCTAGAGATACAAGGTCTGGGGGTACTGGTTAGTTCCTATTGTCCTTCCTCCTATAGGGTTGCAGACAGACCCCTTCAGCTCCTTCAGTACTTTCTCTAGCTCCTCCATTGGGGGACCTGTGTTCCATCCTATACATGGCTGTGAGCATCCACTTCTGTATCTGCCAGGCACTGGCATAGCCTCTCTCAAGATAGCTATATCAGGGTACTTTCAGCAAAATCTTGATGGTGTATTCAATAGTGTCTGCTTTTGGTGCCTTATTATGAGATGGATTCCCGGGTGGGGTAGTCTCGGGATCATCCATCCTTTCATTTTAGCTCTAAACTTTGTCTCTGTAACTCCTTCCATAGGTGCTTTGTTCCCTATTCTAAGGAGAAATGAAGTTTCCACACTTTGGTCTTTGTTCTTCTTGATTTTCATGTGTTTTGCAAATTGTATCTTGGGTATTCTAAGATTCTGGGCTAATATTCACTTATCAGTGAGTGCATATCAAGTGAATTCTTTTGTGATTGGGTTACCTCACTAAGGATGATATCCTCCAGATATATGCATTTGCCCAAGAATTTCATAAATTCATTGTTTTTAAAAGCTGAGTAGTACTCCATTGTGTAAATGTACCACATTTTCTGTATCCATTCCTCTGTTGAGGGACATCAGGTTCTTTCCAGCTTCAGGCTATTATAGATTAGGCTGCTATGAACATAGTGGAGCATGTGTCCTTATAACCAGTTGGAACATTTTCTTGGTATGTGCCCAGGAGAGGTATTGCTGAATCTTCCAGAAGTTCTATGTCCAATTATCTGAGGAATCACAAGACTAATTTCCAGAGTGGTTGTACCAGCTTGCAATCCAACCAACAATGGAGGAGTGTTCCTCTTTCTCCACATCCTCACTAGCATGTGCTGTCACATGAATTTTTGATCTGAGTCATTCTGACTGGAGTGAGGTAGAATATCAAGGGTGTTTTGATTTGCATTTCCCTGATGGTTAAGGATGTGGAACATGTTTTCAGGTGCTTCTCAGCCCTTTGGTATTCCTCAGTTGAGAATTCTTTGTTTAGCTCTGTACCCCATTTTTAATGGGGTTATTTGAATTTCTGGAGTCCAGATTCTTGAGCTCCTTGTATATATTGGATATAAGTCCTCTAACAGATTTAGGATTGGTAAAAATCCTTTCCCAATCTGTTGGTGGCCTTTTTGACTTATTGACAGTGTCTTTTGCCTTACAGAAGCTTTGCAATTTCATGAGGTCTCATTTGGCAATTCTTGCTCTTACAGCATAAGCCATTGCTATTCTGTTTAGGAATTTTTTCCCTGTGCCCATATCTTTGAGAATTTTCCCCATTCTCTCCTCTATATATTTCAGTGTCTCTGGTTTTATGTGGAGGTCTTTGATCCACTTAGACTTGAGCTTTGTACAAAGATATAAGAATGGATCAATTTGCATTCTTCTACATCATAACCCCCGGTAGCGCCAGAACCATTTATTGAAAATGATGTCTTTTTTCCACTGGATGGTTTTAGCTCACTTGTCAAAGATCAAGTGACCATAGATGTGTGGATTCATTTCTGGGTCTTTAATTCATTTCCATGGATCTACCTGTCTGTTGCTGTACCAGTACCATACAGTTTTTATCACAATTGCTCTGTAGTACAGCGAGAGGTCAGGCATGGTGATTCCACCAGAGGTTCTTTTACTGTTGAGAATAGTTTTCACTATCCTAGATTTTTTATTATTCCACATGAATTTGCAAATTGTCCTTTCCAACTCAGTGAAGAATTGAGTTGGAATTTTGATGGGGATTGCATTGAATCTGTACATTGCTTTCGGCAGGATAGCAATTTTGACTATATTTATCCTGCCTATCCATGAGCATGGGAGATCTTTCCATCCTCTGAGATCTTCTTCAATTTCTTTCTTCAGAGACTTGAAGTTCTTCCCATACAGATCTTTCACTTCCTTAGTTAGAATCACACCAAGGTATTTTACATTATTGGTGACTATTGTGAAGGGTGTTGCTTCCCTAATTTCTTTCTCAGCCCGTTTATCCTTTGTGTAGAGAAAGGCCATTGATTTGTTTGAGTAAATTTTATATCCAGCTACTGCACTGAAGCTGTTTATCAGGTTTAGGAGCTCTCTGGTGGAATTTTTTGGGGTCACTTACATGTACTATCATATCATCTGAAAATAGTGATATTTTGACTTCTTCCTTTCCAATTTGTATCCTCCTTTTGTTTTCTAATTGCTCTGGCTAGGACTTCAAGTACTATATAGAATAGGTAGGGAGAAAGTAGGCAGCCTTGTCTAGTCCCTGATTATACTGGGATTGCTTCAAGTTTCCCCTCCATTTAGTTTGATGTTGGCTACTGTTTTTTTTGTAGATTGTTTTTATTATGTTTAGGTATAGGCCTTGAATTCCCGATCTTTCCATGACTTTTATCATGAATTGGTATTGGATTTTGTCAAATGCTTTCTCAGCATCTAAGGAGATGATGATGTGGTTTTTATCTTTGCGTTTGTTTATATAGTGAATTACTTGATGAATTTCTGTATATTAACCATCCCTGCATCGCTGGGATGAAGCCTACTTGGTTATCATGGATGATTGTTTTGATGTGTTCTTGAATTCGGTGTGCAAGGATTTTATTGAGTAATTTTGCATTGATATTCATAAGAGAAATTGGTCTGAAGTTCTCTTTCTTTGTTGGATTATTATGTGGTTTAGGTCTCAAAGTAACTGTGGCTTCATAGACTCAATTGGATAGAGTACCTTCTGATTCTATTTTGTGGAATAGTTTGAGGAGTGTTGGAATTTGGTCTTCTTTGAAGGTCTGATAGAACTCTGAACTAAACACATCTGGTCCTGAGCTTTTTTTGGTTGGGAGACTATTAATGACTGCTTCTATTCCTTTAAAGGAAATGGGAATGTTTAGATCATTAATCTGATCCTGATTTAACTTTGGTACCTGGTATCTGTCTAGGAAATTGTCCATTTCATTCAGGTTTTCCAGTTTTGTTGAGTATAGCCTTTTCTAGCAGGATCTGATGATGCTTTGGATTTCCTCTAGATCTCTTGATATGTCTCCTTTTTCATTTCAGATTTTATTAATTGGAATATTGTCCCTGTGCCCTCTAGTTAGTTTGGCTAAGAGTTTATCTATCTTGTTGATTTTCTCAAAGAACCAGCTCCTGGTTTGGTTGATTCTTTGAATAGTTCTTTTTGTTTCCACTTGGTTGATTTCAGCCCTGAGTTTGATTATTTCCTGCCATCTACTCCTCTTGGATGAATTTGCTTCCTTTAGTTCTAGAGCATCTAGGAGTTCTGTCAGGCTTCTAGTGTATGCTCCCTCTAGTTTCTTTTTGGAGGCACTCTGATTTATATGTTTTCCTCTTAGTACTTCCTTTATTGTATCCCATAATTTGGGGTATGTTGTGGCTTAATTTTCATTAAACTCTTAAAAGTCTTTAATTTCTTCCTTTACCAAGGTATCATTGAGTAGAGTGTTGTTCAGTTTCCAAGTAAATGTTGGCTTTCTATTATTTATATTGTTATTGAAGATCAGCCTTAGTCCATGGTGGTCACATAGGATGCATGGAATAATTTCAATATTTTTGTATCTGTGGAGGCCTGCTTTGTGACCAATTATATGGTCAATTTTGCAGGAGGTACCATGTGGTGCTGTGAAGAAGGTATATCTTTTTGTTTTAGGATAAAATGTTCTGTAGATATCTGGTAAATCCATTTGTTTCATAACTTCTGTTAGTGTCCATGTGTCTCTGTTTAGTTTCTGTTACTAGGATCTGTCCATTGGTGAGAGTAGGATATTGAAGTCTCCCACTATTATTGTGTGAGGTGCAATGTGTGCTTTGAGCTTTACTAAAGTTTCTTTAATGAATGTGGCTGCCCTTGCATTTGGAGCACAGATATTCAGAACTGAGAGTTCATCTTGGAAGATTTTACTTTGATGAGTATGAAGTGCCCCTCCTTGTCTTTATGATAACTTTGGGTTGGAAATCGATTTTATTCCATATTAGAATGGCTACTCCAGCTTGTTTCTTCAGACTCTTTGCTCAGAAAATTGTTTTCTAGCCTTCCACTCTGAGGTAGTATCTGACTTTCTCCCTCAGATGGGTTTCCTATAAGCAGCAAAATGTTGGGTCCTGTTTGTGTAGCCAGTCTGTTAGTCTATGTCTTTTGATTGGGGAATTGAGTCCATTGATATTAAGAGAAATTAAAGAAATGTAGTTGTTGCTTCCTGTTATTTTTGTTGTTAAAGTTGGGATTCTGTTCTTGTGTCTGTCTTCTTTTAGGTTTGTTGAAGGATTACTTTCTTGCTTTTCTGTCCTTCTGTTGGTGTTTTCCCATTACTCTCCTTTGAAGGGCTGGATTCATGGAAAGTTATTGTGTGAATTTGGTTTTGTCATGGAATACTTTGGTTTCTCCATCTATGGTAATTGAGAGTTTTTCTGGGGATAGCAGCCTAGGCTGGCATTTGTGTTCTCTTAGGGTTTGTATAACATCTGTCCAGGATCTTCTGGCTTTCATAGTCTCTGGTGAGAAGTCTGGTATACTTCTAATAGGCCTGCCTTTATATGTTGATCTTTATATACTTGATCTTTATATACTTGATATTTTTTGCTTACTGCTTTTAATATTCTTTCTTTATTTAGTGCATTTGTTGTTCTGATTATTATGTGTCAGGAGGAATTTCTTTTCTTGTCCAGTCTATTTGGAGTTCTGTAGGCTTCTTGTATGTTCATGGGCATCTCTTGTTTTCCTCTATAATTTTGTTGAAAATATTTCCTGGCCCTTTAAGTTGAAAATCTTCATTTTTATCTACCCTATTGTCCGTAGGTTTGGTCTTCTTATTGTGTCCTGGATTTCCTGGATTTTTTGAATTAGGATCTTTTTGTACTTTGCATTTTCTTTGATTGTTGTGCCCATGTTCTCTATGGAATCTTATGTACCTGAGATCCTCTCTTCCATCTCTTGTATTCTGTTGCTGATGCTCACATCTATGGTACCTGATTTCTTTCCTAGGGCTTCCATCTCCAAATTTGTCTCCCTTTGGGTTTTCATTATTGCTTCTACTTCCCTTTTTAGGACTTGGATGGTTTGGTTGTGTTTTCCTGTAATTGTTTAAGGGATTTTTGTGTTTCCTCTTTAAGGACTTCAACCTGTTTGGCAGTGTTTTCCTGTGATACTTTAAGGGCTTCTACCTGTTTAGCAGTGTTCTCCTGTATTTCTTTAAGTGAGTTGTTAATGCCCTTCTTAAGGTCCTCTACCACCATCATGAGATATGATTTTGAATCTGAATCTTGCTTTTCGGGTGTGTTGGGGTATCCAGGACTGGCTGAGGTGGAAGTATTGGGTTCTGATGATGGTGAGCACTCTGGGTTTCTGTTGGTAAGATTCTTACATTTGCCTTTTGCCATTTGGTAATCTCTGGTTTTAGTTGTTATAGTTGTCTCTGGCTGGAGCCTGTTCCTCCTGTGATTCTGTTAGCCTCTGTCATCTGTCCTGGGATTCCAGCTCTCTTCTGAGTCTCAGTCATCAGAGTACTCTCTTCAGGCAAGTTCTCCTCTTGCTGGGAAGGTGCACAGAGGTCTGGTGTTCAGTCCAGCCTCCTGGCTGTGGATAAAGGCCTGAAACAGGGCCTGTCCCAGAAGATGGGTTGCCTTTGCAGTCTGTGTGCTCACCTGCACAGACTGGTCTCCGAGGGACCCAAGACAAAAGATGGCTCTCTCACCTGCTCTGGCTGTCAGAGCCCTCCCAGTCAGACACCTCTCCTCTGGTGGGGAAGATGCCCAGATGTCTGGAGCCCAAAATGGGGGTCTGTCCCAGAAGCTGTGTTGCTTCTGCAGTCTGCTGTCTCACCCTCTGCAGTCTGAGAGCTGATCTGTACACACCGGTCGCAGAGGGACCCAGGAGACAAAATGGCTCCCTCACCTGCTCTGAGGAGTCACAGCCCTCCCAGGTGGGCATCTCTCTTCTGGAAGGAAGGTGCCCGGATGTCTGCAGTCCAAAACAGGGCCTGTCCCAGAATCTGTTTCACTTCTGCCTGTCCCAGAAGCTGTGTACCTTCTGCAGCCCGCTCACTCACCCTCTGCAGTCCTCACGCTGATCTGTGCACACTGGTCTCAGAGGGATCAGGGAGACTCATATTTCATTTTTTTAATTTTTATAAACTTTAGAATACACTCTTTATTCCATTCTCCAACCCCACATCCACCCTCCGAATGCTCCATATCCCACACCTCCTCCCCACCCCACCCTCATCTCCACATGGATGTCCCCACCACCAATCCCACTTTACCTCTAAACTCCTTGGGACCTCCAGTCTCTTGAGGGTTAAGAGCATCGTCACTTAAAAAAAAATACATAATCATCATGAATAATTAGTAACACTAAGAAACAAACTATAAACTAACCTAGAAATACAATTAAATTTAACCAGTTTGTTCTAGTTTGTGTTCTATTGCTGTGATAAAACACTGACTGACACCACCTTGGGAGGAAAGGCTTTCTTCAGCTTGTAGTTTCCAGTCCATCATTGAGGAACTACTAAGAAACTAAAGCAGAGCCCGTGGGGGAACACTACTTACTGGTTTGCTCTTTGTGGCTGGTTCATCTTGTTTTTAAATACAGCTTAAAATTCCTATCCACGCAGGAGTAGAACTACCCACAGTAGGCGGAGCTCTCTCACATCCATTCTTAACCAGGAAAATGTCCCCACCTAATTGCTTAGAGCTCAATATGATGAAAGTATCCCCCCCCCAGTGGAATTTCCTCTTCTTGAATGACCCTACTTTATATCAAGTGGACAGAGAGAGAGAGAGAGAGAGAGAGAGAGAGAGAGAGAGAGAGAAGAAACTGACCAGGTCATGTATATACATGGGAAATGTTTCTTTCTGTCTAGGTCTCAGGTCTGTAAGGCTGAAGTGTTCAGGGGCATCATAATTGACGTGTGTTTAGACTGCTGGCCATTCCATGGCACAAAATCCTTTAACTGGACATTTTAAAAGGATTAACTGCTCCATATGCCTTTGAGAAAGGAAGATACGACATGTGTGGATCATGTCAGCAGATAAATGGTATAGATGCCTTATTCCTGGTAATGATAACATTAATTATTTTCTCAGTTTGGAATCATCTGTTTTCTTCACATTTAAATTACAAATGCTCCCTTTGAAATCATTTATATCTTTAGGGGAATATTTTAAAACTCTCTTCTCATTCTGTTTTTTTATCATCTTCCACCCACTAATCTAAGTATCCATAAGTGATTCTGCCAAAAAAACAGTCATTATTGGTGGTTGCCAAATGGTGACTTTCTAATTTCTCCTCCCTACTCCATCTTTCTGTGTAAACAATAAAAGTATGCTACAAAAAAACTAGTAGTAAATATCAATAGACCATGAGAGCCAGCTTAAAAAATCAATCTAAAATAATGTGAGCATCTAAATCATCAATAACCACATAAGATGGTAACCTGTAGAAAATACTGGGCTCATGAATCTAGCATAATGGAGATGAATCAGATGACATTTAAAAGTTACTATTGACTATCTTTTCAACCATTTTGTAGAACAAATATTAAAAACTGTGTGTGAATGTAAAACATAAATGTCATTTGCATCCCAATAAATACAAATATAAACAATAACATGGAATCCCACACATTTTTATCAAGAAGTTTAAAAAATTAGTATAATTAATAATGACAAGTAGCTGGAATGATGAAGAAAAATAAGCTGTCATACACAGTATTGATTTAAATCTACCCGTAAAATCATCCCAGGCAGTAGTTTTACAATATGTAGCAAAATTTTTAAAAATGTAACTTGGCATTACATTAATGGCAACATTAATTCCATTTAATTAAATAAATATCAGAACAAGTAGAAATATATAAATTCCTTCATTATATTAGAACATAATTAATGATAGAAAACATTAGGAATCTTAGTTAACTACTTTGCCACTCAAATAATTCAGACTTCAAAATACTCAAACTTCACATGCATATATATAGATAACATTCATAGGTAGATAGATAGATAGATAGATAGATAGATACATACATACATACATACATACATACATACATACATATAGATGATGATATAGATATAGATATAGATATAGATATAGATATAGATATAGATATAGATAAATATAGATATAGATATAATCCTGAAATGATCATCTCTAAATTTTGGCGACAATAATAGAAACTTAGAGATGTTAAAAATAAAATAAGACATTTCTTGTTGAACAGATTACCTAATATCTACATACTAAATATAATATCACTATTTGAATGATATTAATTATTCATATAGTTTTTAAGTAGTATTTCCTCCTGGCTACTGTTGTTTTAAAGTGGAACATAATTAAAACTTTATATAATGTTATTTATTTCCTGTAAGCAAATTCCTTTTGGTCATACTAAATGTCAATAAGATTTTCATTTAAAAATCTTTAATGAATAAATTAGAGACACAAATATATATTTTTTCATAAACTCTCACCTTTTCTTCAAGAAAACATTTTAATTTTTGAGCATCTGAACTTTTTAAGTGATAAAATGATTCAAACATGATGAAAGAACACAAAGATACCCTTCTGGTAGGTGCCAGCGCTGGGTCTCCTAGGGCACAGAGTCAGTGGACACGCCCACAGTCCCCAGAGAACTCTCCATGAAATCTTAGGATCACTGGTAAGTGGAACACAACATCTGTTACAATCCAATCGCGAAGGACCTGAGACAGGGAAGCAGAAAACCAGGCTGACCAGGGGTACAAGTCCCTTCCTGTTGGCACCAGCACCGGGTCATCTTGTGCACAGAATCGGCCCCACTATCCCCAGAGGACTCTCTGCATGATCTTAGGATCACTGGTGAATGGAACACAACATCAGTTCCAATCCAATTGTGACAGGCCTGTGATAGCAGGAAGAAGGACACCAGAGCCCTTCCTGACCAGAGGCTCGGGTTTCTTTTGATCAGTTCTGGTTCACCTTTGTTTCAAACAGACCAGACAGCTCTACAGTCCTCGAAGGAGACACCACTTCCAGGCACAGTAACACTCCAAGAATCTTAGAACAACAGGATCCCAGGATAACAGGATCTGGGTCACACCAGTATTTCATGGTCTCAAAGAAGCTTGACTGCCAAGAACTCTGACATACCCAGAATCTCAGGTTCACAGGAGCCCACAATCAAAGAATCACAGAGAAAGCTGGACTCAAATCCTGAATCAACTGGGATTAAAGGAAGGACAGGCTCCAATCAGATATATTGAGGGCAGCTAGCACTTGAGATAATCAGATGGCAGGAGCCAAGCATAAAAACAGAAGCAACAGAAACCAAGGTTACATGGCATCATCAGAACCAAACTCTCCCACCATAGCAAGTCCTGGATAAACCATCACGTCAGAAAAGCAAGACATGGATCTAAAGTCACTGCTCATGATGATGGAGGACTTCAAGAAGGAAATACAGGAAAACACAGGTAAACAGCTAGAAGCTTTAAAGAAGAAACACAAAAATCCCTTAGAGAGTTACAGTAAAACACTACCAAACAGGTGAAGGAATTGAAGAAAACCATCCAGGATCTAAAAATGGAAGTAGAAACAATAAAGAAAACCCAAAGAGGGATAACTCTGGAAATAGAAATCCTAGGAAAGAAATCAGGAACCATAGATGTGAGCATCAAAAACAGAATACAAGAGATGGAAGAGAGAATCTCAGGTACAGAAGATTCCATAGGGAACTTGGACACATAATCAAAGAAAATGCAAAATGCAAAAAGATCTTATCTCAAAACATCCAGGAAATCAAGGACATAATGAGAAGACCAAACCTAAAGATAATAGGAGTAGATGAGAATGAAGAATTTCAACTTAAAGGGCAAGCAAATATATTCAACAAAATTATAGAAGAAAACTTCCCAAACCTAAAGAAAGAGATGCCCATGAACACACAAGAAGCCTACAGAACTCCAAATAGACTGGACCAAAAGGGAGCTAAAACCATCCAGTGGAAAAAAGACAGGATTTTCAACAAATGGTGCTAGCACAACTGCCGATTATCATGAAAAAGAATTCAAATTGATCCATTCTTATCTCCTTCTACTAAGGTCAAGTCTAAGTGGATCAAGGAACTCCACATAAAACCAAAGAGACATTGAAACTTATAAAGGAGAAAGTGAGGAAAAGCCTCAATGATATGGGCACTGGGGAAAAATTCCTGAATAGAATAGCAATGGCTTGTGCTGTAAGATCGAAAATTGCCAAATGGGACCTCATGAAATTGTAAAGCTTCTGTAAGGCAAAAGAGACTATCAATAAGACAAAAAGGCCACCAACAGATTGAGAAAGTATCTTTACCAATCCTAAATCAGATAGGGCACTAATATCCAATATATATAAACAATTCAAGAAGATGGACTCCAGAAAATCAAATAACACCATTAAAAAAATGGGGCATAGAGCTACACAAAGAATTCTCAACTGAGGAATACCGAATGGCTAAGAAGCACCTGAAAAATATTCAACATTGTTAATCATCAGGGAAATGCAAATCAAAACAACCCTGAGATTCCACCTCTCTCCAGTCAGAATGGCTAAGATCAAAAATTCATGTGACAGCAGAGGCTGTCGAGGATATGGAGAAAGAGGAGCACTCCTCCATTGTTGGTGGGATAGAAAGCTTGTACAACCACTCTGGAAATCAATCTGGTGGTTCCTCAGAAAATTGGACATAGTACTACTGGAAGATCCAGCAATACCTTTCCTGGGCATATATCCAGAAGATGTTCCAACTGGTAATAAGATCACATGCTCCACTATGTTCATAGAAGCCATATTTATAGTAGCTAGAACCTGGAAAAACCCAGATGTCCCTCAACAGAAGAATGGATACAGAATATGTGGTACATTTACACAATGGAGTACTACTCAGCTATTAAAAACAATCAATTTATGAAATTCCTAGGCAAATGAATGGATCTGGAGGGTGTCATCCTGAGTGAGGTAACCTGATCACAAAAGTACTCACATGATATGCACTCACTGATAAGTGGATATTAGCCCAGAAACTTAGAATACCCAAGAATTTTACAATTTGCAAAACACATGAAACTTAAGAAGAAAGAAGACCAAAGTGTGGACATTTCGCCCCTTCTTAGAATTAGAAACAAAACACCTGTGGAAGGAGTTACAGAGACAAATTTTGAAGCTGAGACAAAAGGATGGACTATCCAGAGACTGCCCCACCCAGGGATCTATCCCATAATCAGCCACCAAATGCAGACCCTATTGAATTTGCCAGCAAGATTTTGCAGAAAGGACCCTGATATAGCTGTCTCTTGTGAGGCTATGCCAGTGCCTGGCAAACACAGAAGTGGATGCTCACAGTCAGCTATTGGATGGAACACAGGGTCCCCAATGGAGGAGCGTGAAAAGTACCCAAGGAGCTGAAGGGGTCTGCAATCCCATAGGTAGAACAACAATATGAACTAATCAGTACCTACAGAGCTCATGTCTCTAGCTGCATATGTAGCAGAAGATGGCCTAGTCGGCCATCATTGGGAAGAGAGGCCCATTTTCTTGCAAACTTTATATGTCCCAGTACAGGGAAAACCCAGAAGTGGGAGTAGTGGGTAGAGGAGCAGGGAGGGGGTGGGTATAGGGGACTTTCAGGATAGCATTTAAATGTAAATGAAGAAAATACCTAATAAAAATTGGGGAAAAAAAAGAACACAAAGATACTAAATGAAGATATTGGAGAGGTAGCTTAAGAATATTTTAGTCATTGGGCCTAAGAAGTACTAATATTTAAAATATTTGCATTACCAAATTCTCCAGAAATAACTACTTATTGATGTTTTCATTAATAACACATCCTCAAAAAATACATTAAAAATACATCCTGCATAGAAATATACTAAAGATATTTTATGATATTTTATTATATTTTTTGTTTACTTGATTTACTTTACATTCTTGGGATTTTCTCAAACCACCTGAAATCACAACATCAAATTGCTGTAGACATAACATAAACCAAAAATCTATTTCATTCATCTTCGCAGTTAATTAGAAAGTGTAACTGTGACCTTTCTGTTGAAAGTATTGAATGATTTTTTTAACAAATATTCCCAAGCATGAAATAATTACCATAAACTGTGAGGAAGGTACACTCAGGTGCACAGCCATGAGGTTATTTATGAGCTAATAGGGTATCTCACTGTTTGATAGCATGCAAATTTTTTTATCATTATGGAAATTTAATTTGCACCTTTGATTCTTTTGTGCTTTCCTTAAACCCAGATCAGCTGTTAAAAGTTACCTTTTAGCACAATAATTGTGGCTCTGATTTATTCCTCTTTTTCGGGTAGTTAAAATAGAAAGATATCTGCCATTTAATGATTTGGAGAACACACAGCAGTTCAAGGTTTCCGGAGTACTCAACAGCAATTCAATAGCACTCTCAATTGCAGTCACCGTAATTTGCAGGCACTTGGCATGATACTCAAAGTGGGTGCATTTTGAGAAGTAGTGGTAACTGCTCAGACAGTCTGATTCTTCATGCTAATAGTCTGCTGTTTTAGTTTAACCACACATGCAAATTATCACCTGATTCTTTGGACAAGCTACAAAACCAAGAACCAGAAGATCTCTTCATCATAATCTAATGTAGTAGACAAAGCCACATTTTTATTAAGGTAGTATCTTATTTTTGCCTAATGTTTTAGTAACACATTTTGTTTCCTTTTGTGTGTGTGTGTGTGTGTGTGTGTGTGTGTGTGTGTGTGTGTGCGTGTGTGTGTGATGAATTATTGGGCAATTTTTTAAGTGTTCTCCTACTTCACTCCTGAAGAGATGTAGGAATATCGATATTCTTGAAATACATTGATATCATCCTACAACTAAAGTGCCAAACAAGGATGATCTCATAAGAAATATATAATACATTTTGAATGGTATTTTATCAAGAACAAAATGTGGTGAGTTAATGAGCTTTGGAAAGAAGTGGGGTTGGTAAGCCTTAGTACCACAGGTAATAGGATCACCTCATCTGCAACCCTCTGGCAGAAATCAGCCTAAACATTTCTGTGATCCCAGCCAACTGTTATATTACCATGCTACTGGAAACACATCTGAATTCTATTTGGTATCACAAGTCAAACAATGCCTTGAAAATCCCAAGGATATCAGTGACATCTCTTGATATATATACAAGCAAAAGCAGATGAATAAAACTTACCACATGTGACTTGTATGCCTTTATGCTGTTAGGTTTAATCAATGGAAATAAAGTACAAACAGAGTGCCTCTTTACTTTTATAGTGTGATAGTTTATTTGGCAAATGTTACAGAGGTACACAATAAAGTCACAAGTGCTGCAAATATACCAGGAAGCCGGAAAAGGAAAGTTGCTTTATGAAGAGTCAGTGCTAGAGTCTGTGGTACACTTCTTGCATTAGAGCAACATGATAGCACTGTCAATCAAAAGGCATGGCCATGCAGCCTCTGTACAAAGGAAATAAAGCATAAATGAAAAGGGAATTCTCAGTTTGAGTCCTACATAGATTTCTGTTTCATGAATTTCTCACAAATTTTAATTCTGAACTTTTTATTACAAAGTTATAAGACACCATAGCTGAGGACATCGTGCCTTCTTCACTGGACAAGGAAATTAGCACAGAAGCTTCCTCCTGGCTGTACCTTTAATAGCCCTGGAAGATACTGTGCAGAGTATTGGAAAGCAAAGTCATCAAAAGTCTTTTCCAGCTGTGAATACTGTGAAATACAACAATGACTATCCCAAAGATATGCCCAATAGTGGCACAAATGATATGTGGGTAACCAACTGCTTTTTGGTTGTGATTAAAACCCACTCCACAGAGGAAAACGCACATCCAATATTATAACCTTGGTTAGTACTCCTCTGCTGCTAGACTACTCATACGCCATAGGCGAGAAACATTCTAATGTTATTTTGTTAAATGGAAAAGCCATCAGACTGCTCTTTATGTACTTCTCCTTCACGTGGTGATGCAGAGAAGCTTCTTCTTGCAGTGAGCAGCAGTTGGCACTGAGACCCACAACTAGCCCAAGTGCAGAGAATGACTGACTGGCAAAACTCAACCCCAGGAGGGGCATATACATGCTCTCTCACGGCTCATGGAATAAGGGAGAGGAGGCAGAAAGAGTGGAGCAGCCAGAGTTTGAGAATAACTTCTTCAAAATAATATTAAAATAAAAATGACAGGACCATTGGGGTCATTGCATTCATGAGCTTACAGTAGGTATGTCTGCCTATACAAGACCTGCATAAGCCAGTCAATATTCTGGCATGGAAATACCCATGTATCCTCACTAGTACCTACTTTGAAGCTGTCTCCTGGGGGAAAAGAACACAATGTCTCATAGATTGCCCATACTCCAGTGAATGGCCCTATCCTTTGCTTATATGGACAACTTTAACTGGATTTAGTTATAAAGAATAAAGGAGGAGCATAAGGGTAAGTAAAATGGCAGACAAAGGAGACAACAAAATTAGCAACATGAAAATAAAAAGGACCACCCTAAATATAACTATGAAAGACTAGGCTGAGGAGATAGTCCATTGGATAAAAAAAAGAAAAAAAAAAGTAAGTCTGGTGAGTATGAGAATCAGAGATCAGATTCCAAGTAAAGGTCAAGTAGACATAATGGCCCATCTGTAATACCAGCCTCAAAAGGCAGAGACAAGGTATCACAGTAACAAGCTGGCTAACAGGACTAAACATTTCACTGCATTTTATTAAGAGACCCAGACTCCATGAATACAGTGAAAATTCAATCAAAGATCATTGCCAACTTCAACACCAGGCCTCCACAACATGCACACACAAACACCCATATATATCTACTCTCACACATGCAAATGTATGCATACACATAAAAAATTATGAATGGTTATATACCAGAAAGTTTGATAACCTAAAAACAATAGATCTCTAGATGAATAATCCTTAAGAAAGTTGAATCATAGAGAAATGGAATTCCTTAATGGAGATATAGATAAGATATAGAAAAAGATTAGATGATAGATAGANTTAGATATTTTCTTCATTTACATTTCAAGTGTTATCCAGAAATTTCCCCATACCCTCCCCCATCCCCGCCCTGCTCCCCTACCCACCCCCTCCCACATAATGGCCCTGGCGTTCCCCTGTACTGGGGCATATAAAGTCTGTATGACCAAGGGGCCTCTCCTCCCAATGATGGCCAACTAGGCCATCTTCTTCCATATATACAGCTAGAGACATGAGCGCAGGGGGCTAGCCCAGAAGCCTAGACTACCCAAGATACAATTTACTAAACACATGAAACTCAAGAAGAATGAAGTTCAAAATGTGGTCTCTTCGCCCTTTCCTAGAATTAAGAACAAAGCACACTTTGAAGGAGTTACAGAGATCATGTGTGAAGCTGAATCAAAAGGATGGACCAACCAGTGACGGCGGCTGCCAGGGATCCTTCCCATAATCAGCCACCAAAAATAAACACTATTGCAGATGCCAGCAAGATAACGCTGAAAGGGCCCTGATATAGCTGTCTCCTTGGAGGCTATACCAGTGCCTGGCAAACACGGAAGTGGATGTTCACAGTCAGCTATTAGTTGGAACACAGGACTCCCAAGGAAGGAGCTAGAGAAAGTTCCCAAGGAGCTGAAGGGGTCTTCAACCCTATAGTTGAAAGAATAACACACTGACTTTTTTAAAAAGAAAGGAAGGCTCTTTCCACTCTCTCTTCTACAACATTCCCTGAGCCTTAGGTATAAAAATGTTTTGTATCCATTGGTATTGGGCCCCACAAATCTGCACTTTTTAATAGTTAAGGTTTTTCTGTAATGGTTTCTGTCTTTTTCCTTGATGGTGCTGAGAACTGCAGTTATCTGCGATATAAAGAAGAATACTTATAATGGTGCTAGAACTGCAGTTATCTGCGTATATAAAGAAGAATACTTATAATGGTGCTAGAGATTATGCTGGTTCAGTAAAGTAGTGATGGTAGGTTTACCTCAAAAATCATGACTTCCGTATCACTGAGTAGTTGGCTATGTTTCCAGTACCATGCTAAGATCCTTCTTGTTGAACAGGTCTTAAGTTCAATTAGAGAATTGTCTTCTACCACCACTGTATTTGTACCATTACTGAACCTTTAAGGTTGTTGTTCATAAGCATCATTACCTAGTAGGACTGTTAACTCTTTGCCACCTTTGGATAGTTTGCTGTGAGGTTGTGTCTCTAGTAATTTCAGAGGAGATACACATAAAGTCTCACCAACATGACTGCCTAGACCTGGGCTAAACAAGGACAGTAGCCATGAAAAAGTAGAGTGGAGAAAGATGACAACAACCATAGACATTTAAATGTGGATATGAGAAAGCCCATGAGAACTCATCATTACAAAGAACTCCATACAACCAAGAAAATATGAGCATGGGAGAAAGGGTCTTCTCCAGGTGGGTAGAATCTGGGAAGGTTTTGGGGGGAAAGAAAAATTATAATAAACATGTAATATATTTAAAAACTAGGACAAAAAAAGAAGTCATGGAAAAATGTAAATTAGCAAATCACTATGGAAGACACCACCAAGTCCCTTAAAAACTACAGATAGAATGTTATATGATCCATCAGTAGTATTTATTGCTTTATATCCCAAATAAATGAAATCAGTACATCAGAGAAATACCTGCAAACCCCACATTCATATTCACAATAAATAATAAATAGGAAGAAAGTATGAAACATGTCTATCAACTGGCATATGAGTAAAATGCACTACAGATACCCAATAACATACCTCTCATCCATAGAGAGAGAGAAATGGTGTCATTTCCAACAGTAAGAATAGAAGAGGAGATGGTTGTGGTAAGTGAAATAAGCCAATGAAGGAATGATAAATAGTCTATGCTCTCATTCATGGGAAATATTTTTAAATAACCTCATAGATTTAGTAGTTACCTACCAGATAGTGGTTGGGGAGAATGGCAGCAGAAAGGGAGTGGAAGAAGTTGATTGATTGGTAAGTTACAATTGTGAAGAAGCAAGAATTTTAATATAGTGTTGCTAGTTAGGATGGCTACGAGAGATAACAATGATATATTACACATTTTTAAAATATTTACATCATTTCCACCCATTCATATTCCCTTCCAATTCTTCCTGTGTTTCCCTCACTCCCTCTCAAATTTATGACCTCTTTTTTAAATTGTTATTACACACACACACACACACACACACACACACACACACACACACACCATTACCTGCATAGTTCATTTAGTATCACTTGCATATGCATGTGATTAGGATTTACCATTTAGGATTAGACAACCAATCAGGGGGTTATCCTTGCAGAAGACTAATTTTCCCTTTCTCAGCAACCATTAACTGCAAACATTTTAAAAATACCATAGAGATTTGAAGTAATAAATCTTTAAGTTGTTTAAACATTATACAGTGTACTGAAACACTGCAAGATTCACTATTAATATGTAAAACTTTGTGTTTTATGTACCAGTTAAAAAGCAAATTTGAATTGATATCTGTACTCTCAGCCCTTGAAGGGATGAAGCAGGATTTCCAAGTGTTCAAAGCCATTCTGAATTACATAATGAGTGCGCTCTAGCTAATCCTTGAAATATACAGTGATACACTATCTTTAAAAGAAAAGCAAATGAAATTTTACAAGTAAAATTAAATTTGTAAAAAAGTTTAGGTTGAAGATATTTAAATCTGTTAGTTCAAGAACATTTTTTGAATAATTGTAGTTCTCTGTCTTAACATTTTTTATTGCACAGTATCACTCTGTGTAATTTAATTTCTAAAGGCATAAGAAGATAAAAGAATCATTATCATTTTCTTTTTACACCAAAGTGGAACCATTACAGGACATGGGTTTTATGATAACAAACCATCAAACCTGAATTTTTATCATTTTCAACAAGTGTTACAGCTCAGAGCAGAAAATCCCATCCCCAAACATATTCTTCCTAGAAATTAGACATTTCAAAAGCTTTCATTCCAAAATAAATTGTAAGATGAGAGAACTGTTAGGCTTTTCTAAATTCAAAAATAATTTATTATTTGCACATGGTTAATATAAAACCTTGGAGAACCCTCTATGAGGTTTTATGATAGTACCGTCATACAAATTACTTTGTAAAGAGCTTTTGACAGTATTTTCTTTGGTGATATATTTAAACAATTTAAAGTAAAAGAAAATTTATCAGCATATTAGATGCTGAAAAGCAAGAGGGTCATTTTCGGAGTGAGATGGAAATTAGGAAGGATTTTAATTGGTGATAAAACACATTAAGGGCTATCTCAGGAATGAAATAAGAGTGTAAGCAAAGGCCTGCATATCCTTATTGAATTAAAGTACTTGTCATTGTTATTAATTTTATTCACAATAACACAACATGCTGATCAAGTTTAGAAGCTCGTTTAACATTTTTATATTAGAATCCACTCATTGTATCTTTTTTGCACATAGTGACTCTACATTGCCAAATGTACAATGTATATATCCTAGGACAATTTTCTTTATTATAGTTACATAAGCTTCCAGACCATCTCTGGAGTGTTATTAACCAGTGGGGGGGAAAATGCTGGACTGTTCATAGAAGTAACTGAAATCATTAGTTTGAAGGCAACTACTAGCTTGAAATGTGCTATACAAAAATCATAATTGTATTTGAAGTAAGCCTTAAAGTAGAAGTTTCAGTATGTACCACTGTCTTCTGAGATTCTAGGATTACTTGGGTAGAATAAGAGGAAGCTGGGTATATATAAACCATCCAAAAGAATAAGAGGTACAAACTTATATTTACAACAACTTCAAAGGAATGCTGAGATCAGCCTCTTAATTATCTAGGTACTTAGTCACTTGAACTGGGTACTCTTTAGTTTTGCAATACAGCAAGTTATTGTCACCAAGGAAATTTTAAGAGAATCAAAACCTGGGTTCAGAGAAAGATAGAAAAAAGTACTGTTTCTTTTTTTTCAAATCTTCAGGAAGAAAAAAAAAGATGCCTTTAATATATCAAAATTAACATTTTTTAAATCAATTATTGCACTCATTTTAAGGGTATATTGTCAGACATAATCATAAGAACTTGCACAAAAGTTTAGAAAATCTTGAATATATGATGAATAGACTCTTTGCTAAGTAAAAAAGAAATCTAGAGAAATCTAGAAAACCATATTTATCATTTACTAACTTAATAACGAAAAACATATACACACTAGTCTCTCATAACTCTTTCACAGCTATTAATAGGACCTTTGAGGAGAACCCATTGCTACTAGACAAACACAGTGCTAAACTGTGTTCTAATCTTTTCCTTACACCCGCAGATAAGTTTGTGTCATGTCCCTTATCAAAGAAGCCTTTTATCACAGCAAATAGAGACCAAAAACAAAACAAATAACAATAACAAAAACCTATAACTGATAATAGCCCAAAGATCAACAGCTCATGTGGAGCCCAACCCCAGGAGAAACATCTACAGCTTAATTCTACTCCTAAGGTTCAGGAAACATTGTAGAAGATGAGGCAGGAAGATTGTGAGAGGAAAGAAAATCTGCAGTGAGTTGTTGCTTCTAGAAATTCCAGATCTTCACTTAAAAAAAAAAAGCCTGCTTAAACAAAACCTGAACAAGTGCACCACCAGACATGCTAATGCAGAGGAGAGGAATCTCAAAGAACAAAAGGCACCTAAATACTGTTTGCTGAGAGAGGTTGAATTAACATCTCCTAAGGTTGAGTCATGGGTCATCCAATACAAAGTGATCAGTCTTGAAATAATACATACACAGACAAAATGGGATGTATTTATATATTTATGCATATATATGGATATTGGAAACAATAATAACCGTAGGAAAAAAGGTAGGAAGGGTTGGTGGGAGAGAACATGGCAGGGTGGAGGGAGGAGAGGGAAGGGAAAAGTGATGTAATTATATTTTAATTAAAATAAATGAGTAAATTTAACAGAAAAAAAAGAGATTTGAGTAATGGTCGCTGCATTTAGTTTAATGATTCTAGTCTCTCACAAAATCAGTCCTATGAATAAAAATATACTAGTATTTTTATTTGTGGAAAATATTAACTTCACAATTCACTAAAAGCAATTTTTATGTAGCATATTTGAAACCATGACAATATGGCTTTGTAAAATATTAGCTATACCAAGCATTTGCAAGCTTTCAGTGAAAGGTGAGATAAAGTAAACAATGGACACAAGGTATCAACTGGGTTTGAAGTGTGAGCCTACTACAGTTCAGATGCTTGAGAAATGACCTGGGGCCAGCCCTAAAGAAACCATACACACAGGCGCCATTGCATGAGCTGAACAGATTATATCTAGAAATGTAAAGTGTAGAAGATATATTATGTATATGTACACACACACACACACACACACACACACACACACACACACACATACTCTTCTTCAAATATATGTAGTGAAGAGGGAAAGAGGGTATATGCTGCAAGGGTTTGCTTGAAGGGGAGAATGGGAAAGGGAGAAATGTTGTAAATAATCTATAGTCCTAAAATTGATAAAGTAAATTTTAAAAATGATAGTAGTGTATCACACCTCAGGATTCATGAGACTGCCTCAGAAAAGAAACAAAGTAGTAAAAAGACAACAATAGTGGTTTCATATACAAAGTTATTTTACATCTCCAATAGTTGTGTCTATTTCATTTTGGAAAGCCATAGGTCATAATTATGAACCCATAATTAATTAAGCTGTAAACATGAATTGAAACATCTCAAAAATGTATAAGTTATAACAAAATAAATTTTGATTTACATGATAAATAAGGAAAATAATGATTTGCTTATTCCATAAAAATTATTGTAGTTTCTCTTCTTTAAAAAAATTGGAGGGAAATTTTAAAATATAACATTGCTTAGAAGACATATTGAGTTAGGGAATTAATAACATGATATGAATTAAGTCTCCCCTTTTCGTACATTTAAACTGGTTTTAGTTGTAGGTAGCCAGTGATTTAGGAGACAATGAATATGTATATATGCTAATTGATAAATTGATCTGGCATGTAGGACATAAAGTACATATTAAAAGTAGTAAGGTAAATAATAAATGGTAGAGTAAAAAAGAAAGAATTCAAGTAACAAACACCACTATGGGTAACAAATCATATTTTTAATTCTATGGAATTAAAAATTCAAAAGGAGCCTTAGTAGGTATAAACAATGAGCTTGAAATCCACATATAAATATTTGTGATGTCTTGTTTTCTATATCAAATGCTTTTTAAAAAAAAATGGTACTGAGGATTGAACACAGAGCCTTGCATAAGCTCTGTAACTGCTCTACCATCTAGCAACATCTCTAGCCTAAAGCAAAGATTGTTTTTCATTATAATTATATTTGTAATGATACTGTAAAAATACTACATGAAAGTATTTGTGGCTAATATACAGTTCTTGAGACATTGCTATTTGATTTACACACTGCAGGACACATAGTTTGGAAAAGATCAGAAATTCATGTACCAAACGAGAGTTCAGTGACCTGTTCCAGCACCCATCATAAGAGTCTATGAATTTTTTCAAATGCATACCTTAATGAAGTGTCCCCCCATTTTTCACTACATCAGAACAATATTAGGTACATGGACAAACACACACATCCATCATTAGACATCCAGTAGCTGCAGCACAGATGTCTCAGACATATTGTTTCCAAAATAGCTTCAATGTTGCTGTGGTGCCCTAATGAGGCATAGAAAGGTTCTTCATGATAGAGATCTTTACACATCTTAATAAGAACTCACGCGAATGCTATCTGAAATGGCATCTGACAGCCTTGTCTATTTCTCCCTATTTGAAAAGAACAACAAGTACAACAAGCTATCTTCTTGTACATTCATTAAATGCTGAATTTAGTTTAAAGCTGTGTGGTCAGCACTATAACTGTAGCATTGAGGAGGTCACAGGAAATTTAAAGCTTTATTCTTGTCTCTAAAAAGTTTAAATTCTAGCCAGAAATATGATATTGATCCATATGAAGTGATCATCTTGTCAAGACACAGAAACAACGGCATGAATAAAACCACTACAAGTTTTTTTATGTATGTAGTGAGCAACTTTCTTATTTGATGTTCACAAATGCAGAGTAGTACAATTTTATTATTAAATCTAAGTTTATACAGCATAAACATACATAATGCATAAAGGTTTTTTTCAAAATTCTTTTTAAAAAATACTATCTGGATCACTATATCTAATTTGACAACAATTTAGAAAGGTTAAAAGAATTTGATGGGGTCAACAAGATGGCTCAGTGGGCCAAGCTTCATGCTGGGCAAACCGGGAGACATGACATCAATCCCAGAACCCCAAGTAAGGAGGTAAAAGGAGAGAACCAACTCCACAGAAGTGTCCTCTGACTTCCTAGTCATACTGTGGCATGCATTCCCCCTGCCCCAAAACAATGCTAGAAAATATGTTTAATTGTTTATTTAGAAATAAAAGATCTTACAGAGGAAGACATAAAATAAACCGAAGTAGTTGCTGCAGAAATCAGGGCAGGGACCATATTGAAAATACTAGAAACAGGGACTGAGGCTATGGTTCAGGGCTAGAGTGCAAGCATAACATGCAGTAAGGCACCAGCTAGATCTCTAGGACACACATACACACACACACACACACACACACACACACACACACACACACACGTACACATACATAGACACACACCATACACACATACACACACACACACTTACACCCATACACATACACACACATATATATACATACACCATACACACACACATATACACATACACACATACACACACAAATACACACACCACACACACACATATACACAAATATACACACATACACACAAACACATACACACACACACACACACACTACACACAGTTCAGATCTTGCTACCCAATTACATGTGGAAATATTATACACTCTACATTCCTGGACAACAATAACTATTATGTTATAGAGGAATTTACAGCATATGAATGAAGAACTCCAATATTACAGTTATCTCTGGTTGATAATAAGAAAACCATTCAAGATCTCTGGAAACAAAAGAACTCTCTGTAGAGCTTCCAAATAGAATATAGAGAAACTGTTCAATAGGCACAGAGCTGTTGTTTTACAGTAAATCAGTAAATAAACTGCAAGGAACACCTGCATAGCAGTGTGGGTGTTCTTAACAATATTGAACTGGGTACTAAACACAGTTAAACTGAAAATTTATATATGTATTTATCACAAATTTAGATAAGAATTACCATCCTATAAGTAGCTAGCATCACTTTTTTCTTGTTTAGATCATACAGTATAGCATTTCTACTCTGAATAAGAATTATGGAACCAAAAAAAAAAAGGTTGAGTCAAAGACCTTAAAAGCTCCGTTCCCACTTCAACAGTTCAGAATTTTATGCCTGACTTCCTCTTTTGAGAAAATTATATTAATTTTGGAAATTTTAAAAATGGAGTAAATAGCCAAGTTTAAATAAACAAGTTCTCCAAAGGAGCAATAATTAAATACAAAGAAATTTAAAATTCATATTATACCTAAGCTGCCATAAGTAGTTTCCAGAACCTGGGAGGCTTCCTTGGTAATCTGTTATGCTAATGGTAAGTACAAATCTGGAATGAAGATTTTTGTGGGGTTACTATCCCTCAATCACTTGCAATTAATCTTTCCTGAACTCTTCCTTGTATAGAGAGGTTTGCTGGCAATCAGTTTCTGGCTTATAGCTATCCAACTTGATTTTCTACAGGTCTTCCCCTGCTCTTTCCCTCTCCCTCCCTTCCTCTCTCCCTCCCTTTTGTGGGCAAATGCGTGAAGGATAATAATTGGTTCTTATAGCACTTAAGTGTTTAAGACACTTTAAAAATTATTCTGTATATCATTGATTCTTACTGCAGTATTATTTTCTATCTTCTACAATAGCATGAACTTTCTGTTTTTCATTTAGCTCCCAACAATACAAGTTGAAAATATTGATTTGCAACCTTTGCTCATACATATTTCATACTATAAATTTATTCTTAAATGAGTGCTAGTATCTTATAAACATTGGCATGTTTGTGTTTTAATTCTTAATAAGTCAAAATGTTCCCTTTGTTTTATATTTGAGCCATCAATTATTTACAAATGTGCTGTTTAATTTCTAAATATCTGAGTACTTTCCAGTAACATTTCTGTTACTGATTTCCAATTTGATTTCATTATGCTCAAAGAACGTATTTCTCATGATTTGAATATCTTTAAACTTAATGATACTTGTTTTATGAAATAAAGCACTGTCAGTCTAGTAAACATTCTGTGTACAGTAGGAAAGAATACACATTCAGCTGTTGGAAGTGGCAGCATTCTAAAAATGTCAGTTATCTCAACTTGGTTGTGAATGATATGGCTACAATCATGTAAGGATATTGTTGAGGAATATTGAAATCTCGAGCTGCAATTGAAGATTCCTCAATTATCTCACCTTTAATTTCAATCAGTTTTTGCTTTTCTTTGGAAATTCAGAAATTAATTGTGCAATTGCTTTGGATTGTACATCCTATTGATTAAATAACTCTTTGTTATTAAAAATAACTTCCCAGTTGAGGTAATCCATTAAACTTCTCTGAGCTCCCAACAGGTGATTGCACTTGCTACCGATCAGTGTTCTCTGGATCCAAGACTGAAAACACACAGACACAAACACACACACACACACACACACACACACACACACACACACACACACACACACATACACACTATATTTTGATCTGCCTTAACTAGCTCAATGGTTGGGCCACTCCTAAACCTCCTCCTACCTAACACACTTCTCTCTGATATTCCTGAGTTAATACTTACTAAATCTATATTTCACCTCTGCTTCCCCAGACCCAACTGGGGAGTGGCACCTGGGGCTGCTTCCTTGACTCATAAATCACTAGATAATTTTCTCTCCTAGAGCTCTTAAGTCTGATCTCTCTGCTTCCCCATCATTCTGCTCCTTTCTCTGTGTTTTTTGCCCAGGAATCCTGAAAGTCCTGCCTCTGTCCCTCTGCCCAACCATTGACCACTGGCTCTTTATTAAAAACCAACTTGTTTTCAGAGACCTGTCACAGAAACTCCCTTTATTTATTTATTTATTTATTTACTTACTTACTTCTTACTTACTTACTTTTGTTTTATGTTATTTGAAGTACCCAATCCTTTTGGGGATGGTATCTCATAAACTCGATTTTTTATTTATTTATACAATATATTTTGATCACAGTTTCTTCTTCCTCTTTTTTTCTAGATCTCCCCACCGCTTCACCCATACAGTTCTATGCTTTATTTCTCTCTCTCTCTTTAGAAAATAAATAGGCAAATATAATCAATAAACAGACCAAACCAAAATGAAACACATACATACACCCACAGAGAGAGAGAGAGAGAGAGAGACAGAGACAGAGACAGAGACAGAGACAGAGAGAAGAAAACCATAATACACATACAAAATACCAGTAAGATGATAGAAAGATAAATCAATACATAAATCAATCAATCATTCAATAAATAAATAAATAAATAAATAAATAAATAAATAAATAAAATTTAAAATGCCTAAACAAAGCATTATGAGACAAAAATGAAAACAAACAAAAAAACCTCCAAAATTACCACTGAGAGAGTTTCATGTAGGCCACGCTGGGTATGGATCCTACACTTGAGTTTGATTTGTGTATTCAGTGAGACTTCATTAGGGAAAATAATTGTTTTCATTTTAAGTTGTTATTGACTAGAGATAACTTCTTGGTTAGGAGTGGGAGTTTGTTTCTACTTCACACTCTGACTGCCAGGACTTTGTCTGGCTTGAGCCTACACAGACTCTGTGTAGGTTGCCATTGTGTCTCTGAGTTAGTGTGTGGATCAGTCCTGTTGTGTCTGGTAGACACTATTTCCTTGGCATCATACGTCCCCTCTGGCTCTTATACACATTCACCCTTTTCTTCCTCAGAGGTCCCTGAATCCTGAGGGGAGAAGTTTGATGAAAGCATTTCGTTTAGGACTGAGTCTTCGAAGGTATATCACTCTATCCGTGGATCTCTGTATTCATTTCTGTCTGCTGCTAAGCAACACTATGATTATAGCAGAGAATCATTCCAAGACATTTTATTACTCAGTTCTTTTAGCAACATAGTAGAATTTGGCTCTCCCATTGACCTATCTAGCCTATCTAGTCACAGGTTCTTGACCACCTAAGGAATGTCAGGCAAGGGTTCCATCTAATCAGATAGTGGTTGACTACTCTCATGACATTTATGCCACTATTGCGTCAATGTATCTTCAATAAAGTCTCTATTTTAGATCACAAGGATGGTAGTAATGTACAGAGTACATTCCATTAATACCAGTATTGTGAACACTAGTCACCAAAAGTAAAGTCTCTTGTTAGATATCAGCTTGACGTCTCTCTGTTCAATGAGATATATAAGTGTTGTCTTCTCTAACAGGACTTACCATACTATCAGTTTGTGCAAAACAACCAGGAGCTGTGGCAATAGATGTTTGGGGATTTCCATTGGTTTCCTTTGGAAAACCAGCTCAATCAGATTCAACCCATTCTTGGTTCTCGAAGTTTCTCTTATTGTCCAAAAGTACCTCCCTGGGCTTTAATTCCATTAAATTTCATTCATGTGTGTATGCATGCATATATTAATTATATCATATCATATCATATTGTACTATATTATATGAAGAAGCTTTAACTGTAGTAATTTTGCATATAACCCCTCAACCTCTCAAGTGGCCCTTAGTATTCATTGTCTCTCCCCAAAATTCCTCTTTACACCTATCCCTCCCATTTAATCCTCCCCCTATACATTGCTTTCCCATGTCTAACTATATATTCTGTTTACTCTTCCTTAGGAGAGCCTCTTTTCTCCCCATAGTCTCTTACTCTATATCTAAGCTCTGTGGATATACACATTGCAGCTAATATCTGCATATAATAGAATATATAAGATGTATATCTTTTTAAGTCTGGGTCACCACACTCAAGATGATTTTTTTTTCTGGCTCTATTTATATGTGAGTTTTGTTTTTCTTAACAGATGAATAATATTCCATTGTGTAAATATACCACATTTTAATTATCCATTCATTTCTTGATGGGTTGTTTCCAATTCTGCCTATTATTAATAGAATATAAATGAACACAAACAAGCAAGTGTCTTTGTTGTAACATGTAGCCTTTGGGGTATATACCCAAGAGTGGTATAGTTGGATCTTGAACTAGAACTATTCCCTGAGATGCAAAAATTGCCACACTGTTTTCCATAGCAGCCGTATATGTTCACACTACCACAATCAGTGGATGAGTGTTATCCTTACCCCAAATCATTGCCAGCATAAGCAGTTATTTGTTTTATTGATCATTGCTATTCTCACTGGCTTAAGATAAAATCTCAGTGTAGAATTGATTTGCATTTCCCTGATGACTGAGGATGTTAAACATTTATTTAAGTGCTTTCCAGATACTTGCATTCCGTTTTTGAGAACTATTTAGTTCTGGACCCCATTTTTTGTTTGTTCTTCCTTTTTATTAATTAATCAATTATTCTAATTATTTACATCTCAAATGCTGCCCTCTCCCAGTACCCCCTTCACAGTTTTCTTCTCCCTTGTCCCCTCTCCTTTGCCTCTGAGATGGTGCCCCTCCAGGATTTTCCCACCCCAGGGCATCAAGTCTCTTCATGATTAGGTAAATGCTCTCTCACTGAGGCCAGACAAGACAGCCCATGATACATATGTACTGAGGGCCTCAGATCAGTCTGCATATGTTCTTTGGTTGGTGGCTCAGTCTCTGAGAGCTCCCAGGGTCTGTACTCAATTTTTAATTGGTTATTTATTAACTTGATGCCCAGTTATTGTGTTTGTTGTTGTTTCTTTGCTTTGTTTTGTTATTTTTAATATATTTTTAGATATTAACCTTTCATGGGTGTAACTGGTAAAGATCCTTTTTCATTCTGTGCCGCCCCATTGTCTAATGATGGTGTTCTTTAAGCCTTTCCATTTTGTATAGTCCCATTTATTAATTGCTGGTCAAATATCTTTTATTGCTTTAATCTGATTGTGTTTTTACTGATTATATATTTGTATTAAACTGAATGTTTTAAATATTTCATAAAGAGACCCTGTTTACATTATAAATTTAATGTAAATTTTAAAAGATCTTTCTAAATATAACTATTTAAAAGAGAAACTCTTATGCAAATTACTTATTGCTAAAATACTTAGCAAAGTAAATTCAGAGTAAATAATCATATCAAATAGGAGTATTGTATGTATGAAGTTATTTTAAAGTAAATTTAATCAGTTTAATTTTCCTGCATTATATCTCTTACTAAGTGTAATAATTATCTTATTTGATAAGCTTTATTCCATATTATGACTGAAAAATTGAATAGGAGCAAATTGTCCCACAAATTCTAAAGTAAGATATTTGTACAGTATTGAACAAGATGTAAGGAGGTAGATCTATTATAAAGTGATTGTACATGTTATTTTCTACCATATGTTTGCTTAACTGAATAAGTTTTAAATTGTTTACCAATTGTTATTGCTCCCCATAGTTATTTAAATCAGTATATTTTCTTTGTGTCTAAAACATGTATCTATTTGATCCAAAGATCTCCCTTCTGAGATTATACTTTAAGGTAATAACATGGGGGATGCACCAATACTTTTAAATCATGATACTATTTAAGGACTATTTTAAGAATAATAAACAATTAGAAATAAAGTAAATATCCAAATGTAAATAACCAACTAAAATTGTGCTACAATCATACAGTGGAATATTATGTATATCATAATCTAATAAGTATTTTCTGCCATAAGAAAGCTTTCTGAAATACTATAGGCAAGACAAAGTGGTACACACTTTTTATCCTCCCACTTGGGAGACAGAATAAAGTAAGTTTCTCTATGAACTTAAGGCTAGTCTGGTCTACATAACAAGTTCTAGGCCTTCAGATCTACATAGTGAGATCCTGTCTAAACAAAAAGGAAAGAAAGGTGAGGTAGAGAAAAGGAAATAATATTACACACTATAGATAGTCTTTTTAGAAGCATATATAGTATTGAGAAGCCTAAATCAACATCAGGAGTTAACTAATCAAAAGAAGACATCATTGTGGGTCCTTTGTGTACATATTCAATCTCTCTTTTCACTTTCCAAATGTTTTAGTTAATACTCATTCTTTTATAATAGATTAAAATAGTTTACTTTGCAACTCAAAACAAAAATCTAAAACTTTCACTTTCATTGATTAAACAGTTACTGGAAGATGATATGTAATATGAGTTATACAGATGTGGAAAAATAGCCCATCTTCAGTTTTCACATTAAAAATGATCTATGACAAAATTATTGTAGTTCAGAAAGCACAAACATTTATCTTAAGCAAAATTAAAACACAAAAATCTAAAATCACAGTTAATATATATAAGGTGGCAACCAGCTGCCTTGAAAATATCAAAAAATATTTCACAATTAACTGCTAATTTAAAAAGAAAACTTCATACCTCTAATTATACCTTTTAGATGTTGCAATCTCTCCCTACTATTGTCAAAATGGTACATAAAACATGATATGGCAAAAGCTACTAACCACTCTTGTTTTATGAATGCAACACATTGAATATGTTATATATCATCTGTGTAATATTCAAATCTAAAATTCAAAGATTTAAATACAAATACATAGATATGCATATGCAATGTATATGTAAGTATATGACTCCCTCTTCCACCCCCTCTGTGTGTGTGTGTGTGTGTGTGTGTGTGTGTGTGTGTGTGCGCGCACATGCACATGCATGTGTATTTAGAAAGATAGAGAGTGAGAAAATAAGGGATATAACAATATTTTCTGTGGCTACTAGGCAATTGTATGAAAACTTGCTCTGATTATAATTCATTTTAGACCTAGAAAATATGATAAACTTTTATATGGTCATATAAACTAGAAGTCATATACTCCATGTTATAAATCAGTAAGTTATGAATTAGCAAACTTTAGACTCAGGAACAAATAGAGGTTGTAGGCATTCTTAGAAGCAATAAATATTTCAGACTCTGTTGATCCAGAAAGGTTCCTGATTGAAGTATCATTAGAGTTGTGGCTGCAATAACCATCCACTCTCTATATAGTCATCAGAAGTCCCAGATAGGCAATGCAGCCTTCCATTGTCACAGTCAACAGAATGTTGCACACTTTCACGCTATGAAAACTCTCTGTTGACCAAAGCTTAGTTAGACTACTCTAACCCTCTTCTTGACCAAACATTGACCTTGAATTTCACCTAGTCTCTGGTCTGTCTATCTTCTTCTTAGAAGGAATCCTAACAAGCACACACACACACACACACACACACACACACACACACACACACACACACACACCTTTCAGTGTGTGCTCACCTTTAAAATCTGATCAAATTCTTCATTTTCTTAGTGATTTGTCTGTTATTTTTCTTCCCTCAACAAAAATTCTGATGCTTTGATTTGGAAAGAAGTACTCCCTGAAATATGTTCTCTCATTTTTCATCTACTCTGCTCATTGATATACATTTACAGCTGTCTTTTATATATTTGAAGTTGAAGCTCCCTCTCCTAGTGTAATATTTCAGTATTCTTAAGTAAAGCCTTCCTTGTCATTTGAACAAATATCACTCTGTGAATCCACTCAATATAGACATAGCCAACAATTTACAGTATTATACTGTTTAATGGCCTATCAATCAAATATTTTAATTTAAATTTTATTCATTTTCCATGAAATCCATTCAGTTTCTTAAAAGGTAACTTACATTAAACCTACAAGTAAGACCAGAGAATGGTCTGAGAGTTGACTGTTTTGCAGATATTAGCAGAAGATGTACTACACTTGAGTCAAATACAAAGGATCATGATTAGTTATAGCACAGCAAAGCCACAGGACCACCAGCATATTATAGCAGCTTCCCTTCTCCATGACTCCCATGAGAGTGATGAAGATGGACTCCAACAAATATCTACTCAGGAAAAGAGTTGCAATATGAAAGAAATTCTGAGTATAAGAACATGACTCTTTTATGCTCTGGGCAAATAGGCCTGCCCTTTCCTCTGGGGAGAGAATTATTCATAGCCATCCTATAAAAAATAGTCTAGAGCCAAGACTCTTGAGTATCTCACTCATAAAATAGAAATGTAGGAGACTCACGGAAAAGTTTCTTTTAATATCTTAAACCTACTATTTCGGAAATTCTGCTTAACATGTGAGAATAAGCCAATTTGTCAAAATGCTTATTTCCCTGTATGTGTTAGTCCAAGCCAGAGACATATAATATAACCACATGTTAGATGACTATTCCTCTGTAATATAAATTGTTTAAAGTGGACAGAAAATCCCTTTCCATCTCTCTCCTTGGCTTCAACTCCAGTCTTCATTTTAGCCAATCTCTATTCATTACCTTAACTTCTTCAGAACTTCTATCAATATTCACCTTAAAAGGAAAAAGAAAGAAAAAGAATTGACTGAGGAGTGACTTCCACATCACAAATTGCAGCAGGTTTTCCTCCTACTCTCTCACTCCATTCTTCATGATCTAACACCATCAGTTCCAAACCTCATACTCTGCAGAGAATCTTAAGTTCAGAAAAAGAAAAACCCATTTTTCCCAATCCCAGAACACCAAACAGATGATTCAAGCAGATATGATTTTGTTCTGTACACATCAAGAGATAAACCTTCTGTCCTTCTAACTTTCTTCCAGACTAAATTCAAAAATAAAAAGTAGAAGAATCTTGCTCACTCTCCATTTCTTCCTCTGCACTCTCTTGCTGTCTTGTGATTGCTCTCTCTCTCTCACTCTCTCTCTCTCCCTCTTTCCCTCCCTCCTTTTCCTTCTCCATCTCCCTCTCTCTCTTCTCTCCCTCTTTTCTCTCTCTTCTTGCATCTCTTTTTTCTCTCTCCCCTCTGTCTTCTCTCTTCTCTCCTGTTTCTCCCTCTCTCTCCTCTCCTCTCTCCTCTGCCCCATCTTTCTCTTTTGTGACTAATAAATGAATGGGAACTTTAGAAATCCAACTCTTACCAATTTCTTGAAAAGTAGAAGCAAGAACCCTCAGTACATCTTAAATTCAATATTTTAAGCCTGACTTGACTTAAAATAAGAAACCTAATGAGTATCCACCAATATGTTTCTTGAGTAGGGATTGGATTTAATGTGTAGAAAGCATCTTTGAACTTATACATACTGTTCTATATTGGTTCAAACTCTTCGTCTAGTATAAAATACTTTCTTAGTAATGGACTTCAAGGCCTGTCTAGCAGGAAAGAATCACTTGAAAGGCAGACAAGTATTCCAGCTCTGTACTCAACATTTTTAGGCCAATTTAAATTTTGTCACTTGTAGTTTTAGTACCATTTAGACATATCCGTATCTCTTACAGTCTTTAAATTCAAGAGCTTATATGTAAATCTGTTTCTTCAAGTGTACACTTCTTTTCTGCCTTTATCACAAAGAGATTATTTCTGTATAATACATCTGATCTTTTGGATATTTCTTGTTGACGTTGTGTCCTAGGAATTATAACAAGGTTGGCTGTCAGGTTTACAAGATTTTAACAACTGCTTGGGCTCTTCATGCTGAAACAAAAATAAAAATCTACACTCTCTGCCCAAGGCATCCTAAAGATGCTTTAAAACCAATTTCAATTGCATAATTCCTGTATTATTCCTCAAGTGAGGGAATGGAAGGGCAGAGAACACAGTGCCTTTGCCAGGAAGTATTGGCAGCTTAGGTTGCAAGGAAGATCTGCATGATTTACACTCTGATGAGCAGACTTTCAAATGCCCTTGTCACATGTTGCTGCAACTCAGGTGTTTATCAGGAAGCTAGTGCCATCTCAAGCAGAAATACAAATTTAGGTGAGAGAAACAGCACGTAAAGTGAAAGAAGGGCTTCATTCAGAAGACTGCAGTTGACCTAAACTGTAAAAAATTTTGAAAGTCCTTGAAAAGTTAGAAAGTTCATGAGGTGAGAGGATTTGGGGCTGGCACAGTGATCAGACTGCACAATGGCTGACACCCATCCCATTCTGTCACTCTCTGTGGGACTTAATGCCTACCACAAAGAAGACGTATCTTGTTACAGAAGCATGTATTAGACTATTTTATAAAACTTAACAAGCTATACGTGATAATGACAACATATGTGGTAATCCTGCTTTTTGTTCAGGTTAGATCTTGGAAATCAAAGGTCTCCTCTATGAAACATAACTTGGGAAGTCTGATAATGGATTTTCATATGTAATATTGACTATTTAATCACAGGGTTTTTTTTTTTTCAAAGAAATGAATCAGTGTGTTC
The DNA here is from genome assembly GCA_902729485.2 of Mus minutoides. NCBI lineage: Eukaryota > Metazoa > Chordata > Mammalia > Rodentia > Muridae > Mus > Mus minutoides. The sequence continues at coordinate 37,383 of CACVCL010019465.1, read as the reverse complement.
CATGTAAAAAAAAAAAATCACTCCTAATAATGTTGCAGGAAATATTTTAAAAAACGATAGAACTGCACATTCCTGTACTTGTGCCAATAACTCTTTTCCCTGGCGGCCTGGCCAACCGTGCACTGGTGAGCAATAGCCAACCTGTTTTTATCTCTTGGAGACTCTGACTCAGAACTTCACAGTCTCTCCACCCAGATCGCTAGGTTCCCACTGGCAGGTTGTGACCACACCAACCCCGTGCTTCAGATCCCCCTCTGCCTTTGCGGTGCACATCTGGCAAACCCGTGCTTTGCTGCCATATCTTTCTCTCTTGAACCCAGATGAGCTGCAGAGTGAAGGAAAACACAACACAAACTTAGTTTAGAAACAATGGTAATTCAATCTCTGGGAGCAACACTAAAACCTAATCTTGTAACCCTTATTAAAATCTGATTCCTCTAGTGGCAAATTCTTGGGGAGCCACCATGATAACTGGGGGGGGGGGGAGAACTCTAGCAGCTACATTTTATCCATATAACGTCTCTGTTCCAAAAGGTCCTAACTCTCTTCTGCTTCCTCTCTTCCTCCAATCAACCTGAAAGTTTTGCCTACTGGCCCAGTGATTGGCTCCTTTATTCATTCTGGGATTGGGTCACAAGAAGCCACCTGAGTATGTGACTCATTCCTCATTCCAGACAGCCTCTCCCAGGAGAGCAGAATTAACATAAAAATACAAGCAGCACTAAGCAATCCACAACATCATAAGAGTTCTTGGATTTTTTTTTTGAGGTGTCAGTCACAGTATTTATGCCCTATCAGTAACATCCAATGAACTTATTCCAAAGAAAGATGCACAAAAGTCATATTTAATAATATTCATCCTAGTCGGCCATCATGGGGAAGAGAGGCCCTTGGTCTTGCAAACTTTATATGCCCCAGTAGAGGGGAATGCCAGGGCCAAGAAGTGGGAATAGGTGGGTAGGGGAGCAGGGCAGGGAGAGGTTATAGGGGACTTTTGGGCTAGCATTTGCAATGTAAATGAAGAAAATATCTAATAAAAAATTAAAAATTAAATAAATCTTTTTTTAAAGAAAAAAAAGAATATTCATCCTTATAAATGCTTCAAAACAATACAGATGGAAAACATAAGATTGTTAGCAAATTCTAGTTTACATTTATGAATGCACACTTAAAAGTTATTAAAATATTCTTCTCTATTCATGTTCACATGCATTTTTGTATTTATAACAATAAATAACAAATCAGAATGGTAACAGTAATTTGTTACCCACAATACTGCATTAAGAATTAGTTGTATTGTAAAATAATAAATAAAAAATCACTGAATTATATGGTTTTTATTCTCCTTAGTTCTTTTATATCTCAATAATAAAAAGCATTGCCTTAATTATAAAAATAATGTTCTTGTTTTGACTGCTGTTTTCATTTATGAAGTAAAACATTCAGAGACATAAAGAAAAATATTTTACGAGTGGAGGGTTCAAGACCGGAAATGTTTTACTTGGTGAACTTTTTCTCTTGGATGACTCAGTACTGCATAGAAATATTTATTTAAAATCGCTATATTTATAAAACTACAAATCAGATCTACCAAAAAGTGTTTTGTAAGTCTCATAAAGATTCCCATAACTCCTCCAAGCCAGCAAACCAATCAGGATTCAAGAGTCTTGTGCTTCAAACAGTGGGGGGAAAATAACAAAACTGCATTTGCTGTCTTTGTGTATGAGAGTCATTATGACTTCAAAGCTAATTTGGGAGTAATACTACTGATGACAATGGATCTTGACAATAGTCTCTGTGTCATGAGAGCTCACCACAGCACAGCACAGCACAGCACAGCACAGCAGTGTTTCAGGGCTTCTGTGTTCAGATCCTTTTAGCTCTGCAACCCTGTGAGGCAGAGGTTTGCCAACATCACCAGAATTAATGGTGATGAGCACTAGCATGCAGAGGAGTTAATGAGTTAGAGATGGAACCACCAATAAATGGCAAAGTTGGACTTGGGGCCCTTATTTTTCCTATTGTTAAAATACATTTCCCAAAAGCATTGTTATTTTTCTGATCACTACCTTAATTATTTCAAAATTATTCCTCCAATTCTGCCATGTTTCTGGCTGATCAAATCATATTATGTGTTATTTCTACAGGACAGTAAGACAGAAGCCTAATCCAAAATTTTGAAAAGGGTGTTTTCTTTCCTCTATGATTATTTTTAGGGCTGTCAAAAATATTACAAGCTGAGTGACTTGAACAGAAATGTAGACTGCCACAGCTCTGGAAACAAATTTCAAGATAAAGTGTTGGTAGGGTCATGCTCTCTGGCAGTTCCTTGGCTTGTGACAGTACAGTGCCATGCGTACATCCCTTTTCCTGAGGGAGCTAATATGTTAGGTCAGCATTCATTCTTTTCAAATACGGTGGCATCTTAGGTAATTACATCTGCAAGACTCTTTCCAAATAATTCCCATTCTGAAACATTGGGAACTGGAACTTCAACACACTAACACAGAAGAAGCAAATCTCTACCACCCATAGTGAGGATCTACCACTGCTACTCTGCCAAGCTTTTTTAAATGCCAAAGGCATTATTTACCCGAGGGCTCTCAAAGACCTCATGAAGAGAAGTATATTTCAACACCACCGGCTTTCTTTGCAACCTTATATTTTAAATTATATTAAGTTTTAAAGAAAATTCTTCAACGAGTGTCTTTTACAGGCTTCCGAAGAGAACCAAGTGGATGAGGCACCTCCAGACGATCCTACTATACAATTAAAGACATAAAAACAAGAAAGAAACCTAAGATTAGTGTCGCCATGTGTCTCAAAATTTAGTGACCCTAAAATCCATCCTGGAAGAAATATTTAATTCTGATAATTAATTTATGGTGATTAAATTAATGTGTATTATAATTTCCAGGTAGTTATTAAGCCTGGTTTTCTATATCAACATTACCATTTTCCAAATTTTAAGTCAAAATATCAATCATAGCCTAAGGAACTTAGTGTGCCATATTTAAAGTGTTTGTCAGATAGAAATCAAAGGAAACAAACCATATTTTGTATAATGTTTTCAGTGATGCTTGAAGTTGTGTTTAGATATTATGACAGATTAATAATTAATCAATTAATTAATTAATGGGTTGACACGTGTAGTAGTCATCTTTCTATTACTACTGCAGAATATCTGATACAGTTAGCTTATGAGGGAAAAGTAATTGCTGCATGGAGATTCCAGTGATTTTCTTTTCCCTCTGAGCTGACAATGAGGAGCAAAATATTAAAACCAGAGCAAATTACTTACAGTATCATCCAGGAATAAAAGAGTAGGCAGAAAAGAGACTATGGTCCTACAATTCCTTTAGAGGGCATTCTTTCAATGATCTAAGAACCTCTCTTACCCAATAAATTTTCACCACCTTCCACTACTGGCCTCTCTAAGTGAAACTATTAACACATAGAGCTTTAGGGAACACGGAATGTATAAACTGTAGTAATGAATGGATAAAGACATATTGGAAACTTTTCATTTGGTTTCACCTAATTGACATATTTTTTAACAATAGATTTGATTCTTCCAAAATTTTTAAGGTAAAACTTATATAATTTTTTGTGAAGAAATTTGAGACAGTACTACATTTGGCTTTCCTTAAACAAAAATAACAGATATACAGGCTTAGATAGATAGATAGATAGATAGATAGATAGATAGATAGATAGATAGACATATATTCTTACAATAAAAAATTCATTATATAGGAAAAATATTCTTGATCAAAGGTTGAGAACATGTGAAAATATCTAATTATTTTTAATTGGTTTGGATTTCTATTCAAAGTTGTTACTATAGGTCCCTTCACTTCCTGGGAAACTTTATGGTTTTTGCCTACCTTGGTTTTAGAAATCCCCAACTGAAGCCACAGACTGAAGTTCAGAATTCTTAGACATGAAATAATAAATGCAAACATTTTTCTGAGCTGTCATTTCAGCTCTATGATCCAATCATTCATTTTCTCATTTTCCAATGTGGCAGAAACCTCTGAGTGTCAACCTGCCTATTGCTTAATTACATAATAATGGCTGGGTCCTTCTTTTTTTCCTTTTCTTTATTGGTATACGTGAGTTTGTGCACACTTGGAGTGGAGTGGTATCATAGCCAACAGGAAAACAACTCCACTAATACAATCAACATCCATCACTCACCCAATCCTCCAGAGACCCCAAAGGCTAAAACCTGAAGTATGCCCTACAGTTACAACATAGATGGCAGCTCAAACCTAGGGACCTAGGGGACGGTGATGGACTATCCTGAACCCTTGACTCACCTGTGTGCAATTGAATTATTTCAACAATGTGGCAACCAAAGCTACATGATAGACACATCACTGTACATCAATGAAGAAAGTTAAAGAGGTACTCAAACAGGGCAGGAACCTGGAGGAAGAAGTGATGCCGAGGTATGGAAGAGTGTTACTTACTAGTTTGTTTCCTGTGGTTTGATCATCCTGCTTTCTTTTAGAGCCCCTGACCACAAGCCCAGGGCACTACCCACAGTAGGCTAGGTATTTCTCCACCAATCACTAATTTTAAAAATGCCCTACAGACTTGCCTGTAGTCCAAACTTATAGGCACACTTTCTTTATTGAAGTTCAGTCCTCTCTGATAGCTCTAGCCTATATCAATTTGACATAAAACTAGCCAGCACAATACATAAAAGTCTCCTATGTTAGATAAGTTCAACACAGTAAGATCAGAGAAGATGAAATCTCTAAGCAGAGGAATAGGTGAGTCCCAGTAGCATTACTGCCATTGGGGCAGGTGAATTCATCTGGAAGGTCAGAGATTCAACAGCTTTAATAACAAAAAAGGAAACCAAAGCTTCACCATGTTTGCTCATTCTTCTTCCACTCAGGCGGCTCTAGCCCATGATTTCTGGAAGTTTTTGCCATCAGAAAAAAATGCATTTCTTTATAAGTCTGTCATTTTTTGCTAATGTTCAGATGCTGGGGATCATTTTAAATTCCTTCCTGTCATTTTGGATTTGCATAAGTGTCTTCAAAGAAAAGTCTAAAAAGGCAAAGTCTGATTTAGTGTGAAAGAACATGCCATAAAACATTTCAAACCTTACATCATTTATGTAAATCTTTCATGAGTTAAAAATTTTCAACTTGCCAAAACCAAGTATTTCCGTGTGGAGCTAGATACAGCAGCCAAGGCTACAAAGGCTCCTTAATTGAAGTTCTCCTATGGCTTTTATAAATTCATGGGAAAGCAAGGGGGGAAAAATCTTCCACATAAGGCTGGAATTTGAAATCTTGACCTAAACATGTGATATGCAAGTTAGAGGAGAGGAAAAGCCTACAGAGCTTCACTAATGTACAGGAATGAAGGGAGTGTGTGTCAGTAAGGTGAGGCTGGTGCCTAACATTCAAACTTGTCATGCTGAAATCAGTTGAGCAATTGATGAGAAAAATCTCATATATTACGGATTAGATTACACTAAACCAAAACCTTATTATTCTTTCCACTCAATATTGGCTTTCAATAGTGGATAGAGTTTTGGCAAAACTAACTCATTTAGCTCCAGAGTACCAATTTTTGTCAAATACAAACTGCCTTTTTGTGATGCATTCTAATTAAAGACATTGGAAGATCCTCAAGCTAATTTATACCATGAAACCTTTTGGAATTTCAACTGCTTTTTTTTTTTTTCAAACTTCCAAATGTGCAGTGAGTTAATCAGTACCCTGAGACTTTCCCACTATTTAGTGTCCATTTGTTTGCTATTCAAACTTTTTTAAAACAAGAAATCCATGAAAAAGTAGCTAAAAAGAATATCTCTCAGAAATTTGACAAATCTTAACAAGTAAATAGTGCCTAAAAGATCTATGTAAACAAGCTTCTTTAAGGTTGAACATAGATGATCAACAGTTTCACGTCTTGATGCTGAAGAGATGACTGACTGTTCTTGCAGAGGTGACATTCCCAGGATCTTCATAAAGATCTGGAACTTAGTTTCAGGGACTCTGATGCCTCTTATGACCTCTGCATGTAGGTGAAGCATGCAGGTGGTACACATACAGACACACAGGCACATATACATAAAATAATTATTTTGATAGTTTATTTATTTGTTTATTTATTTATTTATTTAATGTAGGGGACTCAGGACACTATTATTGGTCCTCTCAGCTCTTAGTGATGGAAATGACCTAATTACCTTTGATAAGAGCTCCATAGGCCAACATCTTATACATATATGCAGAGACAGTGGTTAGTACTGAAGACTGTCTTCTTCGCCTCTCATAACACCGGCAGTTGTCTTCTGCACAGCCTCCACTGAGGGTCCCACAGAGGGAAACTAGACAAATCAACTTTTTGCCTCAAATCCACAGGGAACCTCACAATTGTGATGTTTTTAGACCATGATTATTTCTTTAATATGTTGTTCAATGTAACTGCTACATATATATCAAATATACTACATGGAGTAATGACTCTTCCTGTGAATTTGAAGCAATACTCATCCCCTGTCCCCACTGACCACCCTACTATCTCACAGGAGAGATATTAAACTAATGCAGCCATATATTATCTAATGTGAGCCTCTCAAACAGCTGCTGCTAGCTCTTCTCATTCCCCTCTTGATGATCCTCCCTTATCACTGAGTTCTCTAAATTTCTTACCTGATTTTTTTCCTACTAATAGTCACTATAGTCTGCTATAGTTGGCTAATACAACTATATGAATGAAGTGGAAATTTATGGTTTCTTTGGAAACTCAGTTGTGTCACATGATGGTTTTTGGAAAGCTGTCTTCTGAGAGGATGTTTTGCTGAAGCAGACGTGTGAGAAGGCACATGATGCTTGGAAAGGGTCTAAATGGAACCCCATAAACAGTGAGAGGTCGCTCTTATAATGTGACTCCTTACAATATTTCACTGGTCTTCACTTTGTAGAGAGAAATGTACCAAAGAATTTCTCTGATGGTATTTCAGCTGATTCGGGCCACTTGTGCTAACTCATGCTGATTTGGCAGAGCCTTGTAGTTTCTACTGGATCATGCCACCGCTACTAATTTATATTTGATATTTGCTATTAAACCAGACTGTTGGTTCAACAAACAATGAAATAACCCCAAAGAGCTATTACTAAACAGCTCCTCAACCACCTTTTCTGATTAACCTTCTTTCTCCTATACTTCTGGTCAGTGGACTAGAAAGGAGGTTGAAGCATTTAAGAACCCTAAATAAAATAAGTTTAGAGAAAATTTTAAGCACACATACAAATATACTAAAAGCCACTGACTTGTATACTTTAAAACATGAGCTTGGAGCTAGAGAGATGTCCTAATGGTTAACTTGTTACTTTCACAGAGAATCCAGGAAGGTTCTCAGCACCAACACGAAGCCTCATCACCAATTTCAGGGGAGCTAATACCCTCTTTTGACCTTATAGGCATAATGCAAACATTATGCAGGCAAAATAGTCATATACATAAAATTATACACTCACACACAAATATAACAGCACTGAGCAATGGCTCAGTAAGTAAAGTACTTGCTGACCAAACATAAGGATCTCAGTTGGGATTTCTAGCACCTATATAAGATTTTTTTCAGGCTTGGAAGTTGGGCTTATAAACCCAGAATGGGATTCAGAGACAGGAATATACCAGGGACTTGCTGGCCAGTCTAACCAATTAATGAACTCCAAATGAATTGAGAGAATCTGTCTCAAAAAATACTTATTAAAAAAAAAGATAGATAAATAGAGGAAGATACTCAACATCAGCCTCTGATCCCTGCAAGTACACACACATGTACACATACATCTAATGCACACACACACACGTGCATATGTGTATGTGCACAAACACACATACACTGGTGTGCACAACCCTGTTGGATAAGAGTTCAAGAATGGTATCGTGAGGGGAATTCTGAGAGTTTGTAAAAAAAAAAAAAAAAAAAAAAAAAAAAACGCCGAGAAAACAAGACAAGAGTCTTCTTTTTAAATGCACAGAATTGTTTTTCAAATGTGTTTTTCTGCTCCTCTCGGGTGTAACGGATAGGAATAAGTTTACTTCGGCTATTATTCAATATGCCTCTACGCAGAAACATATTTTTGCTGTGTGTGGCTTGTCTTTATGATTGAATGCCTTAATGATTCTTAACTCTCAAAGTATAAATCGACTGATGCTCTGAATAAAGTTACTGCATGAGACTTTAGTCCGCATCATTTTTAGACTCCACTCTCCCAGCATCCACGGCCTTTAGAGTAATAAAGAAATGGCACCAGGACTATGTTCATTTGGCTATGAGATAAGAGAATGGGTACCCTCAGAGAAGGAGGTGAGTGAGAGTAAAGGGTAGAAATCAGGGAAGGGTTTGCCTTAGGTTGAGCTTGTGCACTGCTTTTAAAGGAAAGAGGAGCACAAGTTATCACTGGATTCCAGAAGAAGAAACTTTAGATGAAGTATGAGACAGAGTCTGAAATATTGAAAAGGCAAAAATGACAAGAGGAAAGGATAACCTTTCAATGTCATTTGGGCATCAATTCCCACTACTATTAAAATACTTAAAGAAGATAAGGAAGGTATTAACCATGATGAAGAGAAGGCTAATTCCTTGAATGAATATAAATGGAATATTCAGAACTTAAAATTAGTAAAAGAGACAGAAAGAGATTTTCCCCATTCAGGCAAAATCAAAAGTCAAAGCAGTGCCCCTGACAACAGTGGCGGGAGCATGATGGCACCTTGGCTGCCTCACTGCAGCCTCCTCCATTAGACATGGATCCTCCATCATCTGAAAATGGTGCTTTGGCGGCCTTACTGCAACCTCCTCCATTAGATATGGATCCTCCATTGTCTGAAAATGGCCCTGAAGCATGGGGTGAGGAATTTGATAATCAATCTCATCTAAAATTCCCTTCACTTCCAGAGGAAGATTTAGGGGGAAAGCTATTAAAAAGCTAACTTTATGTGTTAATCAATCTATTGAAAACTCTAGAAGGAGAGGCAGCAATGGACAGTCCTCACATATCTTGAGAGGCAAAGAAAGAACTACAGCTATGTGAATTCAGACTAAAAGAGGCATTTGTGTTTCAAGTGGATCCTTCATTGACTTTAAACTTACTTATTTTCCCCACTAATTGTCTCCCACAGGTATTAAATCATGTGAGAATAAATCTTTGGGATGGATCTATTACACCATAAGGACCATAAAATACTAACTACTTACCTTACTCTTCTTACTCAATTAGTAAATCAAGTGTGGACCTGATGTCAGCAACTATATGAATTTGATCCTTGCTGTATTATTTTAACCTTAACTATTTCAGTTTTTACAATCATAAACAAATTGTCAATTTTCAATTTTCAGTTGCAGATTATTATGGAAGGATAGGAAACCATTATCTAACTGGAAAGCTGTAAGATTTTGTCATATAAATTGATTTTGTGATTAAAAATATTGTCTAACCTTCTCCCATTCCACAGACAGATTCTGACTTTATTGATAGCTCATCTAATGGTATAGGAGGGATTCATATCCTAGATATGCATAAATTTATTAATACCTTCTTTTCCTCAGCCCAATAGATGAAATTGGCTATTTTAATTCATCTATTATAATTAATTCATAAACCCTTAAATATTATTTCTAAAGTCATACTTATGTGCATATAAGCTCCTTTATTTTATTGTAAGAAGAAATAAGCAATGTGGTATATTGCCCTATGCTTCTGTCATTGCAGATGGAACCACTGAAACATTATGGATTTTTCTTCAGGTCTGTCAGCTCCTCCATCCCTGGACCATCAAGGACAAAGGCAAAGGACAAAATGAGAGTGGAAGTCACAAGTGAACTTCCAGCTAAAAGTCAAAAGGAGATATCAACAATATTATTAGAAGTCAAGTCTGCCCACCTGGGACCAAGTTAAGCCCTATTCACCAAGGAAGAAGTTGTGTTATTGATAACTCTGTGTCTATGAGTTGACTTTGGAACTGCAATAGACTCATTCATTCATCTGAAGAAGGGACTGAGTTTAAGTTTTCCTTGGGATCTAAACGACTTCCTATTTGTATAGGACATCATAACACTTGTATTCCCATTAAAGGCAAATATGGGCTTGCAGTCTACAAGAGGTTAGAACTACTCGTCATATCGACCTCTTTCCAAGCTATTCTCTAGATTTTTCTAATAAATAAAAATAATGTAACTAATAGAACTGGACATTGGGTCTCTGTTCTTGGTGACAGACTATGACACACAATGTTTTTTCACTGTTCTACTATAATTTGCTTGCTTATAAGATACTCATGCATTAATGATAATTAGATTTAACTACAGCATCTCAAATCAAAACCACTATGAATATCCTGATATTAAAAGCATTAATAAAGGGAAGATGTTGGGACATGGTTCAAGAATGATGTCATGAGAGGGAACTTGTGAGGAAACTAACAAAACAAGCCTTAGGACCTCAGTTTCTTCAAAACCACATAATTGTTCTTGGAATGTGTTTTTGTGATCCTCCCAGGTATAAGGGATAGGAGTGAATTTACTTCATCTGTTGTTACTAATACACTTTTACAGAAAAACATATTTTTGCCATGTGTGTCTTGTCCTTGTGATTAAACACCTTAGTCATGCGATTCTTCTTAAGTCTCAGAGTATACATTGCCTGATGCTCCGAATAAAGCTATCTGCTGCATGAGACTTTAGCCAACCTCATTTTTAGGCCCAACTTTCCCAGTTTCACACTGCCAACTAGAGCAGTAAACAATCCCATACATATGACTACACACAAGCAAACACACACACACGCACACACACACTCACACACACACACACACACACACACACACACACACACACACACACACAAATAAAAAGATAGAAAGGCAAATGTAACCTCAAGACAGAAGAAAACGTTTCAAAAGTCTCCAGAACTTTCAGGACAGAAATTTGACAAATGCAGTTTAGCAAGCAAAAAATACTGAGCGAGAGGTATGCAGAATACTTTTAGAAAATCTTAGTAACATTGTAGGCAAGGACAAAAAGAAATATGTTCAAACATGATAGGAGGAAAGAAGTCAGGGTAGATTACAGGGGCACCATACTCTCATAAAACATTTATTACTATATTACAACTTATTAATAATAAAACCTCACTACCAAGTACTGAATAGTTACATTAAAACAGCCTAGTCAAAAATAATGTATGAATTTAAAAATAAGCGATGTTAATAAAAACCCAAGTAGCTTAAAGTGCTGGAAGAGTTCGTTGTGCTGGCAGGCACACCTCTCCCACTTCCTGAAACATCCTGTATATGTAGACATTCCTACTCACCCATGCCTAAGGCCAACTCTCTTTTGCGAACTCAAAAACACCTCAACACTCAAAGTCCTGTGACATACTGACACCAAAATCTTTTCTGAGTCATTAAGGTTTACCATACTGAAGTCATGTGATCTTTATTCTCAATATAATGAACAAAACATTGATTCAGATTAAATCTGAAGCCAATAAAAATATTCTCATTGAAGTATTGGTACAACTAAGTGGGGTTATTTGAAGGACACATAAATTTGTTTTAGGTTACATTTAAATGTAATAAAACTGTATTTTAAAAAAACCTGTGGAAACTAATTTTTAAAAAAGGAAAATTCTTATAACTTCAAAATAACACTGTATCATGGCTTTAATGCCAAACACTAATATTTTAGGACAACAGCTAATTAGGAATTAGTTTTATTCACTAGTTCAAAAGACATGAAGTTATTTATTGCCTTATGATGGAAAATTTAAGCAGTCTTATGTATTCCACCTCTCTGTGTAGTTTACCTGCTCATATTTTCATTACTCCTAATCGCCTCATTGTTTATTAATCTCAGTGTGAAGCAGTACTATTACAAGACCTAATTACTGTGCTATTTTTTGGCCACACTGGGGAACTAAGGTATGACAGTGACTGGCCATCACCAGGGTCTCATTGTATCCCCTAATATTGATTTATTGATAACTTGATTGCCATAGTAAGATTGTTTAGAGATGCCACCTTTGAGAGAAGATTAATATTGCTATACAAAGGGCTACAGAAGTAAACATATATTCCCTCTCCTGGTAGTCTGTTGCATAAGTGCACAGAATCTCTCCCTTCAAGAAGACCCTACATTCAAAGCATCATCGTAGAAGCCAAAAAAGCTGGACTATAAAGCTGCCACAAACATGGCACTTTCTCAATTTTCAGGATTGTGAGAGAGTAATTTTTATTTTATTTTTTTTAGTTATCAAATCCATAATATTTTTGTTATAGTAGCACAAAACAGACTGAGGAACCTTCAAGTAAGTGTTACTCCATTAAAATTCCTAAAATCAATATTGTAAGCCAAGATTTGAGGTCTTGTAATTATATAAATACCAAGTATACAGGGTCATTCACTCAGCAAGAAATCATTGAATAGTCACTTATAAATCTTCCTTGTCCTTGGCATTGGAGAATCCTACAGTAAAAAGATGCAAATTCTCAGGACAAGGTTGAGTAAAGATTATTGGTAATTCAATACTAAGGCATCATGAAATGTTATAGGTGCTATGGAGGATATATATATATATATATATATATATATATATATATATATATATATATATATAATGAAAATAACAAAGAAAAAAGAAATTATCCATGCTTAGATTCTGAAAGAGTGGCTTCAAAAAATTATTACTGAAAACATAATGCTGACTATAAAAATAATAAGCTGTCTTTTGTCTTGTGAACAAAGAGGATATATCAGTCAAGATTAAAAAAAAAAATGACATACCTTAAGTAAGCTCACGATTTAAGCAGTTGTTTAGAATGATTAGTTCTGACGAGTTGAATTAAATTTTGCATCAGAGTAACCCTTTGACACTTTTTCAAAGCAAAATTACCTCAACAATTAATGACATTAAGTACTATCGAGAGGACTGAGACAGGCTTCAAATTGGCAGTTCAGGAGAATAGGCCTAGATCTCTGTTTCTAAGAACTTGGCAATTCTAGGCAAGTCAGTTACTGGAAAAATCCCAGGCCTTAGGTAGCCAATCAGAAACTGTCCCACCATTAGTAACTATCCCACCACCTGGCCTGAAGCAAGGGCAATGGGTCAGCAATAGTTTCCAGGCTTCCCCAACAATGTTTCTAGTCTCCCCATCCCCCAACAATGGTTCTGGAATGTCCCTAGATATAAAACCAACCAATTAAGGTAAAGGTCACCTACCTCTCCCTGGAATTCCCCTAATGTGATTTCAATTGGGCCTTTGAGCTCATTTGGGAGTATCCATTTTGGAAAATGGTAGACACCCATCATGTTTAGACTTCTGCAAAATAAATTGCTTATTGCTTTTACATACTATATGAATCCAGGGTACCATTCTTTGGTGAATCATCTTCCCTTACACTATCATTTAAACATTTTTCTGGTATTAAGTGTTTTATTTACAACACCCTTATAAATGTAAAAGTAGATAGTCACTCATTTGTCTACCCATTCATCACCCAACCACTCATCATTCATTTGGCAAATATGTAATGAGCCCATACCACTGGTAAAATATTGTTTTTATATTTTTATGTACTAAGCATATAACTGAACAAAGAAATAAAGTTCCTTTTTATAAAAATGTCATGAGAGGGAGCAGATAATATATAATAGAGTAAAATTTGGTGCTTAATGTTACAAAGAAGTTAAAGTAACAATGTAAAGGTATAAGGGCTACTTTAGGCAAGACTTTTCTCTTAAAAGAAGGTAGTTATTATATGAGTGAATAAAGAGAAAATGAAATTTATTCCAACCATAGAACATTTGCCAAAATAGAGGTTTTACTAGAGGGGGAAAAATAAACATGCAGTGTTTGTGGTAAAAGAAGGAAGAAAATGCAAAACATAAAGAATTCTGAAGGAAATTACACTGCCTGTTGCTGTGATAAAATACATGACTGAGGGAAGTTAGAGAAGAAAGAGTTGATTTGGTCTTAGAGAGGTAAGGCTCCATCACTTCAAGGAAGCAGGACATCAGGCAGGCATGGTGGCAAAAGCAGGAAGCTGAGAGATCAACTCTCAACCACATCAAGAATTACAGAGTAAATTGGTAGTAGGGCAAGCCATCTAATCTCAAAGCCAAGCCTGAGTGATGTGTTTCTTCTGGGTAGACTACAACTGCCTAAACCTTCCCTAAACAACACCACCAACTGAGAACTAAGTGTTCAAACATCAGAGCTGATGAAGGACATTTCTCGTTTAAACCATCTCAACAGTGAGACTATTGTGTATGTATTAGAATACTGGATAAAGGTCAAATGCATCTGTCCAAAGTCATCAGAAGTTTAATTACAAGTGGGAACCCTATTGTCAGCTATTGACTTTGAGAACTAACAGTGTGTTAGCATAGCTCATCAATTATATCAAATATGCTGATCTGCCGGGGGTATTGCAGGGCCTTCAGGGGTACTGCTTGTAGTTTAATAGTTAAGACATGGGACCATTGATATAGTTTAAGGCTGGTAACATTTTGTTGGGGCACTCTCTCATCTAACCTCTCATCTCACATGGTTCTCACTCCCAACTTACCATCTCTGTTCTGACTCCCTTTTGCCTTCCTTCTGGGTGTTTCTGTTTCTCTGTCTCCCTGATCAGCTTGTTCTTGCTTGACTCAGCTCTGGCCATGTTATGCAAAAAGCCACCTTCTTTACTCAACCAGTTGACCATGAAAGGTCACCTTACCCTCAGTAGCTTGCCTTTCTTTTCTTTTCTTTTCTTTTCTTTTTTCAATTAGTTTTTATTAGATATTTTCCTAATTTACATTTCAACTGCTATCCCGAAAGTCCCCTCCCCCCTCCCACCTCCATGCTCCCCTGCTCACCCACTCCCACTTCTTGGCCCTGGCGTTCCCCTGAATTGGGGCATATAAAGATTGCAGTACCAAGGGGCCTCTCCTCCCAATGATGGCCGACTAGGCCATCTTCTGCTACATATGGAGCTAGAGACACGAGTTCTGGGGATTCTGGTTAGTTCATATTGTTGTTCCTCTTATAGGGTTGCAGACCCCTTCAGCTCCTGGGGTTCTATCTCTAGCTTCTCCAATGTGGGTCCTGTGCTCCCTCTTATGGATGACTGTGAACATCCACTTCTGTGGGAGTCAGCTATATCAGGGTCCCTTCAGTAAATACTTGCTGTCCTATGCAATAGTGTCTGAGTTTAGTGACTGATTATGGGATGGATCCCCGGTGGGTTAGTCTCTGTATGGTCCATCCTTTCATCTTAGCTCTAAACTTTGTCTCTGTAACTCCTTTCATGGGTATTTTGTGTCCTATTCAAAGGAGGAATGAAATATCCACATGCTGGTCTTCCTTCTTGGTTTTCTTGTGTTTTGCAGATTGTATCTTGGATATTCTAAGTTTCTGGGCTAATATCCATTTATCACTCAGCTCATATCCAATGACTTCTTTTGTGATTGGGTTACCTCACTGAGGATTATGTCCTCCAGATTCATCCATTTGCCCAAGAATTTCATAAATTCATTTTTTAAATAGCAGAATAGTACTCCATTGTGTAAATGTACCACATTTTTTGTATCCATTCCTCTGTTGAGGGACATCTGGGTTCTTTCCAACTTCTGGCTATTATAAATAATTGCCTTTCTTTTCAAGGCAGGTGAGGAAGCGACATTTACATATCCTGCTAGCCTGTTGCAGCAGGTTCCAAATAACAGTTCAGAGATGGACACACTTTTTTCACAGTCAGAAAATACAATATTTGTGGGTCATCCCAACAGGGGAATGTTGATAATAAGTATTGGCATCAGGAACTGGCTTTACAGCCAGGAACCAGCTTTACTGTTTCAGGTCACCTCCCAATCCACTGATGACAGTGACGTCACCCATAGGCGACAGGGGCCCTCTCATCTGTTGCCACGGTAATTGCCATACATTCCCAGTGTCCACCTGGTCCATCTCTACCTGCCCAAATAAAAGCCAGGCCCCTCCTGACCTTCACTCTCTTTTTTCCCTCTTCGTCTTCTTCTCCCCCTTTTGCCCTTTTTCCCCCACAATAAACCTCTCTCCCATGGAACTGTACTGACCTGGCCTGATCTGTCCAGATAAGCCACATTCTAACACAACTATATGATACAGAAGGCTAACCAGCCTTGGAGCAGTCACAGAATGGTATCCCTGTTCTATTTAGCCATGAACCTAAAACTTCTCTAAAAATATCTTTTAGTAGGTTTTTTTTAAGTATGATCTAGTATATAACAGATCTCAATCAAATTTGTTATAATTCAAGTTTAAAAGATACATTAAGACATTAAGTGATGTGGTTTATAAAACCAAGGATATGTTTTATACAGTGCACGCAGTACTGTGAGGTTGGGATGCTTCCCCTCCTTCCCAGGTACCAGTCATATGACAAATCTAGTATAGAGTAGAGTTTATTTGGGAGCATAGGAAGAGGAGTTGAGAAGGGAGTGGAGGCAGAGAAAGAGACAGAGAAAGACATAGAGGGAGGAGACCAGCCAAGAACACTGGAGTGGGGGTGGGGCAGGCACTGAGAAGAAAGCAGTCAGAGAGAGAAAAGGGACAGAGAAAGCACAGAAAGTAGGCCAAACAGTCCTTTTATAACAAGCCAAGCCTACCTGGCTATTACTAGGTGACAGTTGGGAGGACACTAGAGTGAATGCTAAGGTGCTAACATAAAGACATCACCCATGTGGGTTTCCTTCTGGTTAACCTATTGAAACCAGAAGTATCTAAAATGCACTCACCTAACTTTAGCATTTCCTTCAGGCTCTGTCCAAGAGTTATTTAGCAACAGTGCTTGGTGGGTGTGAGCCAGGAGCCAGGCATATAAGAATTGNTGGGAGGACACTAGAGTGAATGCTAAGGTGCTAACATAAAGACATCACCCATGTGGGTTTCCTTCTGGTTAACCTATTGAAACCAGAAGTATCTAAAATGCACTCACCTAACTTTAGCATTTCCTTCAGGCTCTGTCCAAGAGTTATTTAGCAACAGTGCTTGGTGGGTGTGAGCCAGGAGCCAGGCATATAAGAATTGCTCCTCAGCATTCCCTCCCTGCCTTCTTTTCTGTCCCCTTTCTCTGCCTGGACTCTCTTCTCCAGATCCCAAATAAACTCCCTTTTATACTAAGACTGTCCTATGGCTGATTTCTCAGAGAAAATACCTCCACCTGGGCCTACCTAGGTGCTCTGTTTTACTGCTTCGCTGTGTTTTATGAAACAGAACACCTAATGAGTGAATAATGAGTGAATATCAATGCTATATCTGAATTAGTTAATTACTTCTAGGAGGCGGGGGCGGGGTAGTGTGATTTTTTGAGCTAACAAATGTGTTGAGGAGCAGACTGAAGCAGAAGCAGAGTGCATATAAAATGGAAAGATGTAAAAGGTAGGAAACTGGAGGCTATTAAGCTATTGAAACTCATCAGAGTAAAAGTAAAAGCAGTTTTCATTCAGTGTAAACCATTAACTCATCTCTGAATGTCACTGGTTACTATAGGAACTTGTGTGATGGAAATATCAAAACTGGCTTTCTGGTTCCTGCAAATGTGTTACCCAGCAGCCTACTCACTCCCATTGACGAGCTGAGATCAGCAGGGATTGAGATTCTACACATAAGCAACAGGAGGGAAATGATAAGTAGATTGACAATATCTACTTACAGATGTATATTAAATATTTTAATCATTCTACTATTTTATGTTGTGACATTACAATGTTACGATTGTAATTATAAACTATTATTAAATTAATAATTTAATAATGAAAATCATAAAACTACATGTAATCAAGCTCCTGTTTATTAAGTTGAAATTGTTTGAAAGAACAGAATATTCACTTTAAACTACAATGTACCATGTGTTATATAACACTAGAGGGGCGAATTGTTTATTATTTTCTTCATTTTTCTCTCATTCCAGAATTATTCTCTAAATTCACATCTTTATATTTTGTCAGATGAACAACTGAAAGCCGCTTCAAACGTTCCAAACTCTTTCTTGCATTTATTTCTCCAGTCCGTTCTCCAGTTCTCCACAATCCCTCCTGAGCTAACTTTCTGGAATACTACATCCTAGTAAATAACACCCAACCTTCCTCAAATCTACCCAAAATGCTCACTGGAGAACGCATGCATTTCATAACTAAAATCCAACCAGTGTTTTATATTTCAGCTTATTAAGTTACTAGGGTTACATAATTTATTTTCATATGAGAATAATATGATAGTAAAAGAGGAAAAATAGTTTATTTTCATTTAAGGTGACAATTGATAAGTAAGGGCCAACTCTATACTGTCCAGATGGAGTGCTGTATCCTGCCTTGTTATTTTTATGGTATGATCTTTTAAAAGGTGGTTGGCATGTGGATGTTTAGAGTCAGAGAAGAGGGAAGGGGGAAGAAAGAGTGGGAGTTAAAGGTTACTCAAGCAGATAGGAATAAGTTCTAGTGTTTACAGAATGGGCATGGTAACTAGAGTTCATGATAAATTATTGCATGAATTACCAGAGCAGATATACTCAGAAGCAGCTAAACTGAAGTGATGACTCTTCGGTTTGTGACCCTAAGACAGGGGACTGAGGTGGATATTTTACTCAAAGCAAACCTGGCCTCCAGGTTCTCCTAGCTTCCCTCATTCCCTACCAAGCATACCCTGTCCCCAACCCTGAACTTTCCAGCCCAGGAGCTGGGCTGCCCTTACCCCATAGGCTTTTCCCTATATAATCCAGACCCACCTCTCCGTCTCCGTCTCCGTCTCCGTCTCCGTCTCCGTCTCCGTCTCCGTCTCCGTCTCCGTCTCCGTCTCCGTCTCCGTCTCCGTCTCCGTCTCCGTCGCCGTCGCCGTCTCCCTCTCCCNTCTCCCCCCCTCTCTCTCCACCTTCCCTCCCTCCTCTTTCGTTCTCTCCCTTCTCTTCTCTCTCCGCATGTGTCCCCTTTCTCTCTTTCTCTTCCTCCTTCACTACCATTCTCTACCCTGGCTTCAATCCTTGGGGCCAGTGAACTCACCTACTAAAGAGAAGCTTCCTAATAAACCTGCCTTTAATATAATCTGATTTGAATTGGATCATTTCATCTGCGGAGAAATAACCTATCAAGGACACACAGATGTGAACTGTACTGTTGAGTATAGTTTTGGCTACTCTGCATTCAGCTCCCTTGAGTTGCAAGCACCCACCTGCCCAGGAGCTAGCTCTAATCCTCAAATGGAAAACACACACACACACACACACACACACACACACACACACACACACCAGTTAACTTTAAAATGCCTTGATTAACTCAATGACTGGACATGCCTAAACTTTCTCCTGCTACCCTAGGCCCAATCAGGAGAGTGTCCGGTGGTCACTTGCCCAAAAACTCACATGGTACTTGTGATTTACACTTTTCAGGATTCTTGATTTTCAGGAATAAAGTTTTCTTGTATGTCTACCCAGGAAGTTGTATGGGCATTCTATACCAGAGGTCCATATGTTTCTCAAGATTAACCAGCATTATTTATCATCATCATTATCATCATCATCATTATGATTATCATCATTAGGTGTGTGGTGTGTGTATGGATATGTGTACCACAGAACACATGTGAAGGTAGTCAAAGGACAGCTTTGTGGAGTCACTTTTCTCTTCCCACCTCTTCATGGATCCCAGAGATCAAGGTCAGGCTATCAGGCTTCTATGGCAAGCACCCTTAGGCACCGAGCCTTCTTCTCTGTTCCATGATTAGGAGCATTTTTAAGCTGTTATTTATTTTCTTAATCCTTTCCTCTCTAGCCTCTCCAAAATCTGGAAGCCCTAAAAATAAGAACATTTATTCCTTTTGCTTTGTTTTTCCCTATTTCTTTCTTCCTGCCTTTGTTTATTTATCTGACTACAATATTTCAAAGTCCTTACTTCAAGTCCAGCTTTTCTTTTTCCCTGTGTGCTTTAGCTTGTAGTTGAGGCTTTCATGTGTGTGTGTGTGTGTGTGTGTGTGTGTGTGTGTGTGTGTGTGTGTGTTATAAATGTATGTACACTTGTGTATGCTAATGTATATACCTATATACATGGCGACAAGAAAGAACATGGGGTAATTTGTTCTATGAAGCTCTACTTTATTCTGCTCACACAAGGTCTCTTTCTCTCAAACCTGGAGCTTGTTGTTTTACAGCTGGACAATTGGCCAGTAAGCCCTAGCAATACTATTGTCTCTATCTCCAAGAACTGGGATTAGAGACATGAATAGTGACAGCCAACTCTTACATGGGTGCTGGATACCTGAACCCAAATCCTCATTCTTGCACTGCAAATTTTCTTCCTCATTGGGTCACGTCTCCAACCTTCAACTATGTTTTTAATTTGACTTATTAATGGAGCATTTATTTGCTCCATTTTTTATTTTATTTATTTTAGGGGAGTTTATTAGGCTTAGAGAATAAAACATACTTTAGTAGTTATTTCAGAGTGGGTGGATTGGGGAGCAGGGCAGAGAGAGGGTATAGGGGACTTTCAGGATAGCATTTGAAATGTAAATGAAGAAAATATCTAATAAATAATAAAAAAGAAAAGAAAAGACAATGATTAATAAGTATGGGACCTACATGAAAAAAGATCATTTTAAAAAACAAAAACAAAACAAAAAAAATAGCTATTCTTATGTATAAGTTTAGTCACTTCTGGTTAAGTAGTATTCTTTTTGATGATTCTGTCAAATAAATACAAGAATTTTGCAGAAGTCTCTAACTTTGCTGAGAGGGAGAACCTAGAGAAGATCAGATGGATCCTGATTCTGGACTTAATTTTAAGGACTTTTATTTCTTTCTTTTTTTTTTTTTTAATCATGTTGCTCAACATGCCCAAAGACATTGGATGGGTATTGTTATCTCAACCCAAAATAAGTAAGAATGCATGCAAGACAATAGCAAACAACAATAATAAACTCAAGGCTACTATAGCAAAAGCAATAATAATGAAAATGCCTTGTGAACTAGTGGAAAGTCCTTGAGTTTATTGGATAGTGGTAGGTAGGTAAGTCAGTGTGACAAAACCATCTAATTTTGCTCATTGTTGATTATAAAAATTTGGTTCTGATACTCCACAAAGAAAGAAAAATAGTAATATAATCACAAATGATTGCAATACACAAGGATGGCCCATAGTCCTAAGGAATAGATTTCTGAATTATTAAGTTTCAGGAGCCTATAGTTAGGAAAGGCCTGTCTAAAGTTCAGTCAAGCTGAGAGTAACATCAGTATGTCTTCCTTATCCCCTATTTTCTTTTTTCCTTCTTCCTTCTATTACATCTCAAGGGCAAGGATTCTGAATATTATTCTGGTATCTTCTGCTCTTATTAATCAACATTTCACCTTGGATAGCCTGGTGATCATTTCAGTGACTCCACAAGTAGAGATCCTCAATGTCATTTTTTACTGCTTCACTACATACCACATCACAAATTTCATCTCTTAAATGCTTGGTAAGCTGGCCCCACCTTTTGAATGTCACCCTTTGAAATGATTAAGGTAATGAACATGCTACCTTAGTCATTTCAACTTAAATCAGTTTTTCCTATAAGCCTCCTGTCTTAGGATTTCCATTGCTATAAAGAGACACCATGGCCAAGGCAACTCTTACAAGGGACAAAATTTAATGGGGGGGGGGGCGCGTACAGGTTCAGAGGTTCATTCCATTATCATCAAAGCAGGAAGCATGGCAACAATCAGGCAGGCATGGAGGAGGAGGAGCTGAGAGGTCTACATCTTGATTGGAAGGCAGCCAGGAGAAGGCTGTCCTAAAGCAGCTCAGAGGAGGGTCCCTCAAGCCCACCCCTACAGTGACACACTTCCTCCAACAAGGCCACACCTCCTAATAGTGCCACTCCCTGGGCCAAGGATATTACACCCTCCACATCTCCACTCCCCCAGATGTTAAACTGTGACTATGTGAATAATTTAAGTTCAATTAAAAGTTCCACCTAATGCAAAGATAATGTCGGGTTTTCCTACCATGGAAAGTACCGAAACCTCCATAAGCCTACTCTAACCCAGACTTTGCATTGCCTCACACAGATGACACACTCTTTAACCATGATTCATGCTGTCTTCTTTCCTGTTTTATTCCCATTCCTCCAACAAACCAAATTCTGCCTATCCAGTTTGATCCAATTCTCAGCTTCTTTTCCCAGAGTCCTTCGTCCTCATTAATTAGGTAGAGGACCTCTATAAAGCCTCGTAGTTAAAACTCTGCATCTGTTTATCTGTAACCATGTATGTTTTACACTCAACATGAAGTTTTTATTAGAACCTCATGTTTTTTATTTTTATATCCCCTCAGTGAAGGACACAATGCTTTTTACATGGATGTGTGATAATTGCTTCTTGAAGAACTCACAAAATGAGTAACTTAGTGAACAGATATCTTACTCTCTGTTACTATAACAAAATACCATTGTTGGTGATTAATAAACAACAGAAAGCATTTGTCCCTATACTAGAGGCAGGGAAATTGAAGATTAATGAACATAAAATTCAGATTTAATGATGGCCAGTCTTTTGGTTTACAGATGTATTTTTATATGGTCAAGGCCAAATGAGCTTGCCCTCTTGACCTAAAAACAGTCTAAAAGTCCTTTCCTACTTCTATTATCTTGATAAGATGTGTTAAATTTGCAAGATAGCAGTTGAGAGGGGGATTCATAACCTTTAGACCATGGCAATAGGAAAGCATGCAAGATGTAAGGGAGGTAACTTAGACATCCTTGCTTATTCACAACTGGGTCTCAAACAGAACAAGTGTGTCTAGGTACACAGACAAGCAGAGATGAGTTTGTCCAGACACTCATTACAAATGTTTATAGAAACAAGATATAGAAATAAGTGAGCTTAAAATCCTCCAAAACCAGGACAGTATTCAAGACCATTTTAGAAGCAAGATTCAGGTACCACTGGAAAAGATGAAGATCAAGAGACTTTCTACAATTTTATTTCCTGTTTGGGCAAGGACAATGAATATCTGAAACATTTTTGAAATCTGATACATTTAAAGTACTACTTCCCCCTTAACTCATTTATGTCATACATTATGCTAACTGACAAGGCATTAGATGTGATGATGAAAACTTGCTAACATGCTAATTAGCTGATAAAGAAAGCTGAAACACTTGTAATAGTGTTTCTGGAGTGTATCCTTGCTAATTAAATGCTGGTTGACCACCACTGGAGTGCTAATACTGGATTAGGGCAACTGACTACCACTTAGGTAGAGATTAAGGCTATGTCATGTGCATTTCCATCACAGTGGGTATGCTAACAAATTGCAAAGCAGATTATAGGCATTTTAGCACCCACTATGCATGCAAATTCTGACTGTTAACAAAAGGAGAGGAAAAAGAACCCATATACTGCTTCTTTATTCATTCCATCCAATGAAAAATTACAGGCAGGGATTTATTTTGTAACTGATCCCACATACACTTTACAAATGTGGTTTCTACAATCAATATTTAAGAAGAGAGACGAGAAAATGTATTTGATGCACCTGTCCCAATGTTTAGCACTGGGCCTCAGAGAGAAATAGTTCTTCATGGCTTTATTATGTCATCAGCTTATGGCCTGAAGCATAAAGATGAATTTCTCCTAAGTGCTTCTTTTTATTTATGAAAAATAAGCATGACTTCTAACATTTCCAAGACACAATGCATTCTTCTTGAATGTGGCCGCATTCGTCTTTTGCCTCCACAAGGGTGAGGAAAAAATATACAGCATTATTGTTGGTTAGTCTTGAAAAAGACATATTTGCAAAGTTAATCCAAGGTGGATGCACCTTATCAAGCATCTGAACCTGCCGTTGAAACCAGCTCTCAGCCCTGTAGGATGAAGTCATCATTTTCGTTCGGAAGTCAAAACATCATAGATCAACTCATAGCGCAGCTTACAGAAATACATTTTTGATATATTTTCCTTCAATTTATCTTACATATGAAAAGTAGTCAATTTCATATCTCGACTATGGCTTTCTGTGTTGTAATCTTGAAATACTATGGGTGACAGGGAAAGCCTTCTGAATGTCAAATACTAAATTTTTGCTGAATACTTACAAAGGTAAAGAATGACCCAAAATGGACTTAAGGACAAGAGAAAAATTGAAATGTTTATGTTTTTTAATACTCTAAATTAATATAAAGGCATAAAATGTAATACATATACACACACTTGATTTGGGGGTTTTAATCACTTTTTATTTTTTATAAAATAAGAATTACATAGTATAAATTAATATTACATCTCGATTTTTTTAATTAAATAAAATTTGGTAAAAACTGGTCAACTGGTTTAGTGGACACAGTTGACATTTATTTTTATATTGCCTAGGGCTCTGTTTACTATGTGGAATCAATTTACTCTGGGAAATATTTTTATACCACTCTGTAAATTTATCAGACTGATAAATGTGTGCTGCTCTTAGAAGGTGTGGCCATTCAGGGTCTCTGCTCACTATGACCACACCTAAAGGCAGTTCACCTATTCAGATGGGCACCTTGATAGCAGCTATTAGTGTAGACAGACTGCATGCTGAGCAAACCTGTTGGGTGAGAAACCCTAGATTTGCTCCCCAAATATTGTAGTTAATCTGCTTTCCCAACCCCATGATGTAGAGCTACCCAAGGTCTGTTCCTGGATCCTCCCAAGGAATCTTTCCCTTCATTTACTTATTTCCAACTCTAAACAATATGGAAATCATCCCATTTCACATGGAAATGTAATTCTTTATCTCTTTCACTCCATCTTGGATGCAAGTTTAAAAATGGACATTCTGTTACTGACAATCTGAGGCTTATAAGAAACAATTGGTATTAAGACATTTGTTTCCCAGCAACTACAAATTGAGAATCTCCAACGCACTAAGTAATACTCTATTTTGTGCCATTAAAGAATGTCAATAAAGGAAACAGAAATGGATCCCAAGCCTGTTTTCTCTGGAGGGGGGAGGGGGGAAGAGGGAGGAAGGAAAGAAACAAAGGAGTCTTATAACAGATAGAAAGGCATGTATATTGGGTGATTAGCGCTGTTGAGAGAATTGAGAATGTAGAACAAAGCAAGGGGTTCGCAGCACAGGGACAGGGAAATGTTGGTGCACTTGTACAGTGGAGATGACAGTGACCAAGCACTAAGGCCTGTAGAGAACAGTGAGAACAGAACAGAGATAATGCAAGTGAAGAAGAATGGGGGACAAGAAGGGAATGACAAGATGATTTATGGCCTTCTAAGAAAAGACTGAAGAAGTTGCCATAGTCAAACACAGTGTAGAAATTCTGATTACAATTGGGAATTTATTTTCTCTATTCAGTTAATAATGTTTGTTTTTCCAGTAAGACAAGCATTATGGGAGTCTCAGGTGATCCAAACATGGAAGATTGCCTTTGGAGAGTATGCCCAGGCTATGGTAGGAATGGTTCAATATGCAAAGCAACACATAAGCTGTTAAGTGGAGAGCCAGAAGCAAGTAAGCAGTACTTTAGCTAGGCTGAGATGAGTACAAATTGTGAGGTCTCATGCTAAGCGAAAGAAATAGAGGCATAAAGTAAGAAGTAAAGCAAAGCCTAAAATTCATCAGGTATTACAAATAGCTCCAGAGTTTCAGCAGTGTTATACAGTACTGACATTAAAATATCTGAGTGAATTATGTATGCGTGACAGTGTCCTGTCTGGTAGATAAATTAAGCAAGTGTCCTTAAGGTAAGGAACAGTCGAACTAGCCACACACGAATTTAGCTACATAAACTGAATGTGGTGAGTTTGTGGAGCTTCTCCTGGGTTTTTGGTGATTACAGAAGCATCTTTACCAAAAGAGGATGCCCTAGAAGACCCATGTGAGCATCCCCAATTCTACAAGCATAGATCAGGACAATTCATTAGCACAACAGAATAGAGAGTTCCATAATGGGTTTCACTATCATCCATAAGCTTCCTCTTCATATAACCTTTAATCCTGCCAGCAAGATACTATCTCCCTCCCCTTTATAACATTAATGGAAAATAGTTTTAAAATATCTCAACATCTTATTTTGTTTTAGACTATCCTGACATTCATGCTAGGAGTAGAAGAGATACATCTATGAAATCTCAGGAGTAGGTCATTTTAGTATTCTTCAGAGGTAGCCATGGGAACCTTATCTAAAACTGCAAAAAGCCAGGTGAAAAAAAAGCCCTGAATGTCAGCACACCAGAGTCTCTGGAAGAAAGTAGTCCTCTGACTAGATAACCAAAGGTCTCTCTCATTCTCTCTCCAAATGTGATATCTAATGCTCAATTTAGATGGTAACTTTAAAATTATAGTAATCTTTTCCTTTCTATTATATTCCACAATTGAAAAACAAACATCTATATATAGAGTGAAGAGAGGGTGAGGAACAATAAAATAAAACTTTTAAATATATATAAACTTTTAAAGGATTTCACTTACGGTTACTATATTTACATCAATTATAAATATAATGCTAATAGGAAAAATGATTTCATAGTTTATGCTGGATGTTAATAGTGGATGCTGATGTTGATCAGACTAGAGCAGTGCTTCTCCGGCTTCCTACTGCTGTGACACTTTAATACATTCCTTAGGTTGTGGTCATCTTGAACTATAAAAATCATTTCATTGTTACTTCATAACTGTAATTTTCTACTCTTATGAATTGTTATGTAAATTATCTGATAGACAGGATATCTGATATGCAACCTCCAAAGCACTCGTGACCCACAGGTTGAGAACTTCTGGTCTGTCCTCTGGCTTTAAACAAAACAAAAGAATATATTGTTACTATTTTCTTCAGGAAGAAAAATAATCTTCAGTACATGAAGTAAAACTTAACTGGTATGTATTGAAAACTGATGTGTTTTGAATGAAAATATATTTTGAAGCTTTGATAACTTCTATGCCAAGATATGAGTTATAAATAATAATCTACTTCCCATAATTTTGAGAAATTTTGAGTGATAAGAAAGAGTAAGCAGAAAAAAATGAGACTGTGTTAGAGCTGTCATTTTCACAGAGGTACACATAAACAGCCTTCAAAAGAAATGAAAGTAAAGGTCCAAAATTGGGAAAGTATAAAGTAAAATTCAGCCATCATGTTAGACCTTGTGAGGTGAAAATTCAGGAGAAGTTTAGATGAACATGAACTATAACTCTGGGAACTATGAATACTGGGATAAGTTATAAGTCACATAACTTATAATGATAAGTTAGTTATAAATGTTTTCAGCTCTAAGGACACAACTTAAAACTTAAGTTCTCTTCATAGCTATTTATCTTGTCAAAGAAATATAGCCTGTCACAACACTTTTAACACTGCATGGCTACATGCCCAATGATCCAGGGTCCCTTATGTTGTTACAGCTGTGTGTACTGGACAGACATTCTCAACAGTAGGCATTTAAGACCATCATGACAACTAAACCATGGGACATGCCCTAGAGAACTATCTTGAGGAAATGAGGCCTCAATACTAATATTGAAGGTAAAGTTTATAGATTTTGTCTTTGAGAAACAAGAAAATAATTTCTAAAGATTAAAAAAAAACTGAAATGACTCCAATACAAAAGAACAAGAGGCACAGAAGATTAATTAGGCTAATAAAGACAAGCATGGAGGTGTATTATAGGTAAAAGAGCTATATATTACACTACTCCCTTCCATGTAATACAAAGTACCCACAGACAAAAAGCTTGACTTACTACCTATGGAAAATAATGATCATTTCCAAAGACTTGATAGATTTTCCAGTCAAGCTAGTGCTCTTTGCTTCCTTTATGTGACTCGTGATGATTTCTGTGTTTTTTTCACAGTAAGAAATCAGAATGTGCCTTTTTGACAATATATCTTTTCCAGTGCCTTCCAAATTTTACTATCATAAATGAAAGTACATTCCTCCACAGTTTATGTCCCCCTTTCTGAAGATAGTAGAAATTTATGTTCAATAATAGCCCGTGCCATTTCCCCTGTACAGGGAAGAAGGCTCTGAAATATAAAAGAAAAATTAATAAAATGGCAAGACAAAAGTTTTCATTAATGCAGAAAAGTAAGACTAATTTTAAAGTTTATCTTATCCAAACCATTCACAGGGCTCTTTGGAATTATTGGATATTACAGTGTATGTTACACTGGTCAAATTATGGACACTTATTATATATTTATTAGATAAATGACAAGAATTATTAAATGATTATATGTATGTTGTTGGGGTGACCTTTCTTCACATTGTATTAAGGTGTGCTCCTGTATTTTCCACTGTTAATTCGATATAGGCAGAGAGCTAATTGCTGGCTGAATTTTGGTATGTAATTTCTATAGCCCATCACTGGGTTTTCATCACTGGTATTTGTAAATATTTGTCCCTCTACACCTGCCCAAAACATGAGTTCAGACAATCCTTATTGCCTAAAGGCAACCAAAGAGATGTTCTGGTGTTGTCTTATTGCTGATTGGTTAAAATGAAGATCTGACAGCCAATAGCTGGGGAAGGATGTCAGGAGGAGGGACTTCCAGACAGACAGAGATTCAGGAAGTGAGAAAGAGAGGTAGAAGAATTGAAGCAGAAACAGAAGAAACAAGTGAGATCTAAGTGGATCAGGGAAATAAAGAGCTAGCAATGTAGCAGGGACAGTGTCTAGTGCCAGGAAGTCAGTCAAGTTAAGTTAGAAGCTAGCTTCTTGTCTTAATTAAACTATGAGCAGGTCCACAAAAATCCTGGTATAGTATATCAGTAGGTAAGTGCTAAATACTTAATCATTAAGTGTTTTTAATGGGCATAAAGAATTATAAAACTAAGCATTCAACAATCAAAGACAAATACACAATTAACATTACTTCATTGTATAAATAATTAAATAAAGCTTATCTTTACATTTGTATTCCAGTTATAATGGTGTAAGAGGCAAGGGCTTAATACAGAAATGATTAAGCTGTAGTCAATATGGTTCTGTGAGTCTGAAAAGGTGAAAAGCAATGGGAGATCAATGACTGTACCAGCCCACCACAATAGTCATTGTCTAGGTCACAGTGTAAAGAAAGGAGAACATGATCAAAGCTAAAGTACCACTAAGATAAAGAGATTAGAGTTTATGGGGACAATGTCAAAAATTTAGTGTGCCATCTAGAATACTGAAAAGAGCTCTGCAAGAGTCTTTAGCTGAATAATCATCTACTCACATGTGAGAGACATTAACCAAGACCAGGGAAATAGCTCTAAAACTGGTAAGTAGACTACAAAAAGAACGTTAAAATGTTCATCTTTGTATCAAAGTGCAAAGACCCTAGAATACAAAGAACAAAAGATAAAATCCCACAAAAGACTTCTATGCATCCATGGAGCTATTGTTCCTATACTGGGGGTTAAGCTATTATCCCTATAGTGAGGGTTGTTCTGTGCCCATCACAATAAGGTTTAAAACCTTTATATGATCATATTGACTAATTTTATGTTACAGTAAAACACAACTGACTATAGCAGCCAAAAACATCGTTTACAAGGCCCTTCATCCAGTAACAGAATTCCTATTTATGAATTTAAAAGTAATATCCTGAGTCTATAACTAAGAGAAATGTCACTATATATAGTTATAAAAGAACAATAAATCATAAAATCAGTATTAAAGCCACTTGTTATAAGTGTTTAGAAGACAGGAAATCCTCAACATGATGTTGAAAGGAATTGATGCTGTAAAAGCTCATATTGAAATTCTACAGATAACATTAAAATAGAGGAGATGGACAGGTACAATTAATAGACAAAATAGACCAAGAGAACAAAAAGAGCTTGAAGATGAGAACAAAATTATCCAAATTAAATATAGGAAAAATACTAGAGGAAAAGAAACATAATATCAATATCTTGGTGAATAAGTTGACTAATTAAACCCTGCACACAGAGTCACAGAGGTAAGGAGAGATCTGAAGTGAGGAAAGAAAGAAAAAAAAACTTAAAAAACAAATACTACCTATAAAGACCCTAAATCTGATGAAAATTATTCAACTCCAGATATGAGAATCTCAAAAAAAATCTGAAACTTTCAAGGTTGAGGAAAATATATAAAACCACATCTGTAATGAAATTTATGAATACCAGAAACTCACCTATGAGAAAACATTTTAAGATAATGACTTATTGCTAAATTTTAAATAGCATTCTAGAGATGCTCAGGAATTGTGACTCATAATGTTAGCTGACCCCTATGATATAAATATTTCCATCTGGATTATTTTAATATACCACTTCGTTTTTCCTGAATATTCAGGTTGGAAGTAAAGCACATAATCAACTTGTACAAAGAGGCAGCAGCTAGACATAACATGTCACTACACATAAAAGAACAAATACAATATGTCATAACATTTCATGTTAGAAGCCAAACAACTAAGAAGACAAAGACAAAATCAGAATAAAGCAGCAAAAAATTACTCAGAATTCTTCATTAAACCTTTTTAAACTAAGCTAAAGGATACAATATAAAGCATTTATTTAAACAAAATAGAGTTCACTAGCAGAAGATACATATTACAGTAAAGTAGTAAACTTTTTAATGGGATGATTAGTAACATAAAACATAAATGTGTCATTAGTATGAAATCATCTATTTGTTATTTTGAAACTATTGAAGTGATAACCATGGAGAGCAGAAATAGCAATATATTATAACATAAATATAAAGAAACAAAATATATATCAACAATGCTATAAGGAATAAAAGATGAAGTATAATCTATCCTATGTTTTAACATCATTTAGGAAAATATACAATATTTTCTGAAGGGAGACTTTATTAAGATATATTTACTGTAAACAACAAAAGAATAAAATGTATTGGAACAAATGTCCAACACACATAGAAAGATACTAAATAAACCAATTTTATGGTTGTTATATTAAATATGAATGACCTATACATTCTGATTAAGAGGCAGAGATAAAATAATGGACTAAAATCAAAACCAGAACACATATAGTCAACAATAATAAACTTCAATATTAAGACACAGATAAGGTAAAAAGAAAAATGAAATAGTTGATTCTCGGGGAAATTTTTTTTCATACCAACATCTAAAAACCACAGTTAAGATTTAATTTGTTTTCTTTTCAAATTTTGTTCATTTGAGTATTTTTCACGAATAACCTCATGTTGTGGTTTTGTAAAATAAGCGCAAAAAGTTTAATGTGCTAAGCAATTAAAACTGCGACACACACTGTCACCCATCTCTTATTTTATTTAAATAATATTTTCATTTATTCTTTCAGAATGGTATACATGTTTACAATGTATTTTGATCATATCAATCTCCTTAGTTCATGGACTCATTAAAAAATGTCACTATGTCTATTTAGTATTGCTTTTATATACATAAATTGGGAACCATTTGGCCAGTGGTCACACCTTCAAGGAAAACTGACTCTCCCTCTCACATGGCCTCAGTTTTCCGTAGATCCTCAGGTAAGAATGAAACATTCTGAACTCCTCCCTCATCCATACTGAAAAGTTGCCGGGTATGCTCTAGTGCAGGCAACTACCAATGCTATGAATTCATGAGTGCAATGACCATGTCATGACTAGAAGACAACACAGATTTTTTCAGGGATTAAAATATAGTAATCAAGTCATAAGTTATTTTATGAGACATGGCATTATGACAGGTCCTGATGCCAAAACCAAAGTGTCTTGAAACAAACAAACAAAAAGGATAATTTTCTCATAAACATAGGCACAAGAAGCCACACCATATTTTAGCACACTAATACCTCTTGATCCAATTTGTTTTATCCCAAGAACACAAAGTTTCTTTAACATACAAAAGTAACTCAATGTCCTTAACCATTACAAAAGACTTAAAAAATCAGAAGGGTTGGAGAGATATCTCAATAGGTATGAAGACTTACTGTTCTTGCAGAGGATGTGGAATCAATTCCTGGTACCCATCTCAAGACTCACAACCAGCAGTAATTCCAGTGGTAGGAGACCATAAACCCTCTAATTTCTATAGACACCTGCACACATATGTTACACAGAACCACCCCCACACACACATGGCAATTAAATCTTTTTAAAAAATCATATAATTACAATAAATATGTTACAGCATTTGATGAAAAGTCAGCATTTATTAATATTTTAGCAAATATATATAAGTAAAATAAACAATCCATTAAGGGTATTTGTGACAAACAAACAAATAGCTTTCTCCTATCATAGAGAACAAAGTACAAATCTGAGGAGGAGGCCTTAGTCTCTTCTTTTTTTAACTATGACATGATAACCCAAGCACAAAATCCTAATGTATGTATAAATTAACAAATGCTCTTCATGGAACCATACATTGGGCTTAACAAGTATTCAAGATTCAATATTAATATAAAATCAATTGCATCCCTATATAATGGAAAACTAGACACAGAATTAAGATGAAATACTATTAAGCATGCTAAAAAATGACATATTTAAAAGATGTGTCCTAACAAGTGAAAAGCCTGTACATTGACCTACAAAATATTGCTGAGAGAAATGAGAGTAGAAATAAATGCAGAGCTATATCATGTTCACAGCTTGTAAGACAGTTTTACGATGTCAATTCTCTCAAATATGATCCATATATCCCTTTACAACCCCAATGAAAATCCAAGAAGCTTATTTTATCAAAATCATCAACAAATTCTAAAATGTACATAGAAATTCAAGAACCTAGAATAACGAAATGAATTTATAAAGTAGGTGTTGACTTATACTATGGTATTGATAATCCTTCCATAAGATTTTTTTGACCATTTGTTTATTTAGTTTTCCTAGGTCTAGTACACCAATTTCTTCACTGAAAGTTTAATAATTTGTAGAATGTGCATGGAAGCATTTTAAATGGAGTAAAATTTATGACAGATTTCTCACCAAAGATGATATGAAAATGATCACTAAAAAGAAAGAGAAGCTCAATCTCATAATCAATCATGAGAAGCAAATTAAACAAGTGACCCTACAAATCAATCACTGGGAGGATTACAGCTAAAATATGCTTCATCTCTTATCTCAAAGGTGAGACACAAAGTATAATAGATTTGGAAGTTTTTCTGATTGTGGAGTGCTTGCAGGTATATGAGGAGGTAACCTAGAATGGTGTCTTAGTTTTTTCTCCATGGTTGTGGGAAAATACTGACCAAAAACCAATTCAGTTAATAACGGCTTTTTTAGATTATGAGCTGCAGTCCATCATCAAGGAACCCACGGAAAAAAAAACTTAAGGCAAGAATCTGAAAACACTCTGAAGTAGAGAACATGAAGGAAAATTCCTTATTCACTTTCTCCCTCCAGCAGGCTAAATTTACCTTCTTATACAACCCAGGATCACCTACCTACCCTGGGAAGAACTGCTGACAGTAGCCTGGGCAACTCACATCAATCAGCAATCAAGAAAGTGAGCCACAGACATGACCACAGGCCAATCTGATTAAGGCAATTCTTCAGTTGATGTTCACTCTTCCTAGATGGGATGTGTCAAGTTGATAACAGAAGCTAACTATGAAGATGGTAACCAAGAAGAAACACTAAATACATGCATTGTCATAGGCAATTTATATACATAGTCTGAAATAATATGCAGCAATTTTAATGCACTTAAATTTTGGTTGTGATTATATGAGATTAGATGAGGGATTTTCCAGCTTTGATATCATATCAGCAATCAAATAGTATAGAATACACAGTAGGCCAGGAAACTTAGAAGGTAGAGCCATTTTCACACAGGCCTAATGATCTGAGCTTAATCCTTAGATTCTATTAGGTGGCAAGAGAAAACCAATTCACTAGATGTGGCCTCTGTCTTCCACATGTCACCTCAGTGCTGCTCATATCCCCATATTCACACACATGCACATACAAAATGAATTTTTAAAAAGGAGTTACAGAGACAAAGTTTGGAGCTAAGATGAAAGGATGGATTATTCAGAGACTACCCAACCCAGGGATCCATCCTATTATCAGTCACCAAACCCAGACACTATTGCATATACTAGCAAGAGTTTGCTGAAGGGACTCTGATATAGCTGTCTTGTATGAGGCTATGCTAGTGCCTGGCAAATACAGAAGTGGATGCTCACAGTCATCTATAGGATGGAACACAGGGCCCTCAATGGAGAAGCTAGAGAAAGTACCCAAGGAGCTGAAGGGGTCTGCAACCCTATAGGAGGAACAACAATATGAATTAACCAGAACCCCCAGAGCTCGTGTCTCTAGCCGCATATGCAGCAGAAGATGACCTAGTCGGCCATCATTGGGAAGAGAGGCCCCTTGGTATTGCAAATTTTATATGCCCCAATACAGGGGAACACCAGGTCCAGGAAGTGGGAGTGGATGGGTAGGGGAGCAGAGCGTGGTGGGGGAGGGTATAGGGGACTTTCGGGATAGCATTTGAAATGTAAATTAAGAAAATATCTAATAAAAATAAAAAATAAAATAAAATATTTTAAGCAGAAAATTTTCAAATGTTTTAAAATTCATTTTTTTTAAGTTAAGGGCATTTATTCTGTACTAGTAATGCCAAACACAGATAAGCACATGGAAATACAAATGCTAAACATATTTCTGGTGGAAATACATAATACAACAGCCTCTTTGGAAAGCAATTCACCATTTTTTTAAAAATATTAACTTTAATATACAACCTACCAATCTCAGAACTAGAAATTTACCCAAGTAATGAAAACATTTGTCTAGTGAAACTTATAATTGAATATACTAAACAACTTTAATTCATATTAGTAAAACCACTGGTAAATATTAAAATGTTCTTCTTAATGACTACATAAAATAGTTACAATCATACATGAAATATTGCTTCATATTTAAAAATAAGTATTGAAATATATAACATATAAAAAATCATATGTTAAGTAAAAGAAACAAGAAAAATATAACTATTTTCTTCTTATTGCCTTCAAATCTAATGTCTCAATTTTAAATGACAAAATTGCAGGAAGAAAATGAGAGAATAAATAAACAAATGCAGAACTATACATATTCACAGGTTGGAAAACATTTTTGTGGTATCAGTTCTCCCAAATACAAAGTATATATTCTGTAGATTTCCAATCAAAACCCAAGATTATGTTACAGAAATAATTATGCAAATCTGGAAGATACATAGAAATGCAAAGAGACTAAAACAAGCAAAAGACTTTTAAAAACTATAACAAAGCAATTACACTATTTGTGTAAAACTCAATCCTAGTGTTGAATTTCTCTTTCACTTCTAAAAATGCAAAACCATAAAAACAAAATGTAAGGTGCGGTTTGTCTGATTATGGAGGTACACAGAGAAATAAAACCAAGGCACAAAGTATCCTGACTGCATAAAAGTATGCAGTTTTAGTAAAAGCTGCATTCTTCTTCAAAATTCATTGAAAATTATTCAATTAAATTTAAATTGTATGCAGAACATTTTTTTTATCAAAACCCAAACCCAGCTGAAAACTTTGGAACACTAATTCTATAAGCAAGAAATAATTTGGAATTAAATGATAATCCTTTAGATGAAAACTACCTCATCTTGTTAACCACATCTGTGAGAGACCATTTAACATCTCTTTCTCAGGAGGTAACCACACATTCCTTTGGACTGGAAAATGGTACCTTATTATTGTTGCTCAGATAGAACAGTTGTCAATGTCCTCCTTTTGCAATTTCAAAACTATTCCAATGTAATAGACTTTATGGTCACTCTCTCACTGCCCTCAGCAAATTAGTAGCCTGAAGAGCTCAAATTCAGCCTTCCTTATTCACAATTGCTATTTCCTACTGATTTGCCCTCTTCTAACACAGGTGGAAAGTGAAAATTACACCTATGAGTCAGCTTGTCAATCAGATTCAGTAAATTGTAAAACACAGACTCTCTAACACACATGAATGCATACACAAATACACACACACATGTATTCTGTTTATTCATATACACTCACACATGCATACACACAGGCACACACTCATATACACCTATACTCACACAAGCACATGGTCATGCATGAATGCTCACACATGTATTTATAGATATGTTTTTTTGTCATAAAATTGTGTATATGAGGAGTTTATATCTAGAGGTTCTCTGTTTCCCACCAGTCAGCAGTCAGTGACATAGTTTGTGAAGCAAACATCAATACAATGTTCTCTGAGCATCTACCGAGCCATATCACCTTCACTATTTATTTTAATTCTCTGAGTCTCAAACTTTTTCTGTGTCACTAACCCATTAACCGTAGCATCAGATTACTTCTGTTAAGTTGATGTAACTAAAATTCTTGTTTCCCCCAGCATTTCAGAAGCAATTAAATAGAAGTCACTTTCACTTGGTGACCTTATGGAAATTATTAAATCTCAACCTTCAGTATATTAGAAAGTGACCTTCCTTAAAAGCTGGGTTGGTTCAGGTATAATTATTCGGTTTATATCTTACTAGGTGAGCTTAATCCAATTTGACTAGCAACATTATACAAAGAGGAAAGGAAAGAGAGCCAAGCTACTAATGGAGGCAGAAGGAAACAATGCATCCACAAGCCATGGATCAGTAAGGACTGTCACCAAAGCATGAGCTAGATGAGGTAAAGAACCTTCTGCCCTGCAGGCTTGACTGCAGACAGCTTCACTTTGTACCTGTATTCGCTGCTCGATTTTGGACCTGACATCGCACATCCTTATGACAATATTTTTCTGGAAATCGAAGCCAAGAAATCACTGTTCTTTGCCTCAGCAACCTGAAGCTAATTTTAAAAATGGAATCACTTAGTAAATTCTCAAATACTATGATTATATAACCTCCCCAAAATGTGTCCGTTAACCCCCCCCCCAAGCACTGGCTTCAATTTATCTTCGGATATTTTATTAACCCTTCACTTATCACCAGCATTACTAATTAAGGTAAAATCCGGTATCACACCTAGCTTTTATAGAAAATTTAATGTACCAAGACCTTTCTAAATTATAGCTTCCCTTTTGAAACAATCTACTTTCAATTGCTGTAATAAACACCATGACCAAAA
The DNA here is from genome assembly GCA_902729485.2 of Mus minutoides. Classification (NCBI taxonomy): domain Eukaryota; kingdom Metazoa; phylum Chordata; class Mammalia; order Rodentia; family Muridae; genus Mus; species Mus minutoides. The sequence continues at coordinate 288 of CACVCL010019465.1, read as the reverse complement.
GCAAGCAGGGGAGGAAAGGGTTTATTTTATCTTACAGCTCACGGTCCATTAAGAAAGTTAAGTCAGTGCAGGAACCCAAGCAGAAGCAAAAGCAAAAAAACATGGCTTGTTTTCAAGACAAGAACTTACTGGCTTGCTTCCAAGCCACTTTTCACATATCTCCTAGGACCACCTGCCCAAAGGTGGCACCACCTACATCAGGCTGGTCTCTCCGACATCAATAAATCACCAAAAAAAAAAAAAAAAAAAAAAAAAAAAAAAAAAAAAAAAAAAAAAAAAAAAAAAAAA
>CACVCL010019458.1:0-104325 GCA_902729485.2 Mus minutoides | reverse complement strand
ACTGATTTCCAGAGTGGTTGAACAAGCTTGCAGTCCCACCAACAGTGGAGGACTGTTCCCCTTTCTCCACATCCACGCCAGCATCTGCTGTCACCTGATTTTTTGATCTTAGCCATTCTTACTGGTGTGAGGTGGAATCTCAGGGTTGTTTTGATTTGCATTTCCCTGATGATTAAGGATGTTGAACATTTTTTCAGGTCCTGCTTTTCTGGTGTGCTATTGTATCTAGGACTTGATGTGGTGGGTGAGTTTGGATCTGGTGATGCCAAGAACCCTTGAAATCTGTTGCTTCTGTTCTTATGCTTGCCTCCTGCCATCTCTGCCCCGAGATGACCTGGAGTTGGTGCAGACCAGAAAGGACCTGCTGTTCTGCCCTGGGCCTTTATCAATCTCCTGGCTGATGTCTCAATTTCCACGAGATTGGGCCGGAACAGAGGCTGTGTTTCCCTGCTTACCTCAGGTCCCAAGATAGCTTGGGGAGTCCCTAAAGAGCCTAGGAGAGTGCACAGCACCTGTGGCCGGAGACCCAAGCTGGTGCTAGGTGGGCAGGACCAGACTGGAAGGGAGAGGCTGTTCTGCCCTGGGCCACTATCAATCTCCAGGCTGGTGTCTCAGGTTCCAGGAGATTGGACTAGGATAGAGGCTGTGTTCCCCTGCTCACTTGAGGTCCGAGCCCTGAGCTCCTGATGTGATCTTAAAGTCCTGGGAGTTGCTGGGCTCAGAGGAAAGATGGTAGGGTGGGGGGTGCTCTGCCTGGGAGAGGCCCAGCCTCCGGTTGGGCGGAGTTCTCAGATCCTGCCCCTGCGGGCAACTGCTGACCCACTGCTCCCAACACCACCTCTTGCAGTCCACTCATGTGTAACCTGATGTGATCTTAAAGTCCTGGAGTGTGTGAAGAGCAGGACAGGCCCTAGCTGTGCCGCTGGGCTCAGAGGAAAGATGGCGGGTATAAAAAATCTTTATGTGCTTCTTCCACTACATTACCCTCTTCTCCCCCACCTCAGTTTAATCCCTTCTTTTCTATAATCTCTTAATACACTATGCTTTCTAGGGATGGATTAAATCTCTCTAAATATAATTTTTAACGTATAGAATCTGACTTTAGAAGTGTTCTCTCCATCTCTTGTCTGTCTGCCTCTCTATTTCTGCCTGTCTGTTTCTCTCTCCCTCACTCTGTGTATGCTTCCTTGTCTCTCTGTCTGTCTGTTTCTGCTTCTGTGTCTGTCAGTCTGTCTGTCTGTCCGTCTGTTTTTCTGTCTCTCTCTCTTTCACATACTCTCTCTCACACACACACACAGTTACACAGTTACAATGAAATTACTCTACAACAAGGCAACAATGCTTGTTCTTTACACCTGAGGCTAACTCTAAGAAGCCCAGTGACAATAATACATTAACTCTTGGTGTGAAAGGCCACTGAGTTCTCCTAGACCCTTACACAACACAAGGTTTAGTCCTTGTTCTTTGTTCCTCTTCAGAAATCCACTATTGCTAAAGATAACTTCAAAAACAACTTGAAGTTCAGAAAGGCACACTCTTAATAGCTGAGCTTTGGATTTCTTAAAGTCAATGAACAAGCACCACAGCAGGCAGAATAGCACTGGCTGACAGGATTCTTGCTGAAGTTGTGCTGGTGGTCAAGATGATGATTATTTCCATGTTTGACCTAAGCTTGACAATATGATTTAATTAAAGATTCTTAATGAGTAGAATTAAATGAGTTAAATCCCTGAGGATTTAAAGTAAAACTGTTATTTACATAGGAGTTTAGATTTGTGATGTTCAAGATTTTTATAAGATTACTTTTTAAGATAAATAATAAAATAATTGATCCTTTTTTTGTAACTGCAAATTGCAGTGTGTCATTAAAAAGAAACTGGCTGACAAAATTACCTGGCTTGCTTATTAGTTACTATAGTTTTTGATTGGCTCTTAAAGTTTCTTAACATATTAGCAGCAAAGCATGTATAAGTGAATTTACTTCACATCTTAAAATAAAACATAGTTTATCACAAAGCAGAATTCTAAAATAGCTTTTAATTGCATATTTTACTTTAGTCCATTCTAGCAAAAAATACTCAGCTAGAAATATACAATATTACCTTTGAAACATGAATCACAGAATAGCACAAATACTTTCAAAAAGGCAAAATTATTTCAGAAATGAATTCAGATATAGGGTAGAAAATGGGAGAGAAGAGAATGTTTATGCAAATATATAGCCTATTTTATGACCCTTAATGTGAATGGCTAAAGCTGGATCATTAGTCTGTTTTTGTTTTTGTTTTTGTTTTTGTTTTTTTTTGTTTTGTTTTGTTTTTTTTTTTTATAGCAGGTCCTTGAATTGGTTGCCCACAATGAAAAATATTGATCATTGGTTTCACATTGTCTTTTGAGGAATAGATTCTCAAAGATGGTTACTGGGTCATTTCCAAGTTTCAGTACTATTGTAGAACAGTCTTCATGATATGCAGTGTCAATATTAGAGAAACTCTAATATTGGTTGAAGTTTTGACTTAACAGGAATGTCAGCTGCACTGTTTATGTAGTCCTTATATTCTTTAGCTTAAGAGTCTACTTTCTTTGTAAAGCTGGCTGGTGCAAGGAAACATTTTGTCAAGCGCCTGTGTTTTTTTGAGGATTGTTGTTCAAATCTATGTGTTTCCAGGCTTTGCCTTTAAAGTGAGACTCCAGAAACTAAGAATTGAATAGAGACTCAAGTGCCATGTTGCACTCTGAGTACCCAGGCAGATTTAACAACTGACATTAGTAATGGTTCTCACATCATTGTTGGCTTCTTTATATAGAGAACTATTATCTCCTTAAGTTTTTAATAATCCCTGTCCTCTTATATAACCAATTAAATGAGTATAAAATTGTTAACTAGGAATATGGGGATGATATTTAATTTTATTTTTTATTTGCTTTATACCTGAAATCCATAATCTTAAATCAACAAATTATATATAATATGAAATAAATTATTTTTATTTTAGAGAATCTTATTAAATATCAGGACTAAGCAAAATTCTAACTACTTGCATGACTAGATGCTGATACATTAAAAATTATTTGGTAAATTAATTATAGTATTCATCAATATATTTGAGCCAGTATAGAATTTTACATAAGTATGAACATCTTGATGACAATAGGATAATTGGTAAAAATCTAATTTATTCACAGTGTTATTTTCACTGGTTAAATAATTTACATGAATAAGTTTTAATTTTGAGATAGTATGGTATGAGTGCTTAAGATTATTTTAGCTTGACAAGAGGAAAGGGGAAATACAAATAACTTAATAAGCATTTGTCATTACAGGAGACAGTGATGAGAGCAGACAGGATTTGACAGGGTGTACTATTGTGTAAACACATAATGCATATGCAGAAATACTGCACAGCACATACCAGAAGAAGAGGTGGATCATGAGATATTATTCAAGATTCCTGAGATATAGACAGCAGATAAAAACAGAATAAATTAACTTACAACTCCAACGAGACAAGAGATGTTGTTGATATTTAAGACCTTGAAGCAGAAAAAGGAAGGCAAGAAAAATTTTAAAATGTTTACTCTTGGTTTTGAGAAGGGAAAGTTGTTACATACCACAGAGACACTTTCAAGAAGCCATCACATATGAAATTAAATGAACTGTTTGTCATCTCCAGTCACTCAGAATGAGGGACAGAGAAAATTGCAGAACATTTTTTAAGAATGGGGCTGGCACTTACAGTCATGTAATCTATAACTGATGAAACCTACTTATATAATACATTCTTGAAGCATGACAGTCAATGGAACAATTGAACAATGTTACTGGAGGATATGCCAGCTCTTGCAAATAAACAATGGTTGTATGAATGTGGAAATAAATGTCTTTATAAAATTAAATGTTTANTGATAAATTCTTGGAAAGATCAGGAATTCAAGGCCCATACACAAACATGATAAAAGCAATCTACAGCAAACCAGTGACCAACATCAAAATAAATGGAGAGAAACTGGAAGCAATCCCACTAAAATCAGGGACTAGAAAAGGCTGTCCACTTTCTCCCTTCCTATTCAATATAGTACTTGAAGTCCTAGCCAGAGCAATTTGACAACAAAAGGAGGTCAAGTGGATATAAATTGGAAAGGAATAACTCAAATTATTGCTATTTGCAGATGATATGATAGTATATATAAGTGACAACAAAAACTCCAGAGAACTTCTAAACCTGATAAACAGGTTCACTGCAGTAGCTGGTTATAGAATGAACTCAAACAAATCGATGGCCTTTCTCTATACAAAGGATAAATGGGCTGAGAAAGAGATCAGGGAAACATCACCCTTCACAATAGTCACTAACAATATAAAATACCTTGGTGTGACTCTTATGAAGGAAGTGAAAGATTTCTATGACAAGAACTTCAAGTTCCTGAAGAAAGAAATCGAGGAAGATCTCAGAAGATGGAAGGATCTCCCATGCTCATGGATTGGCAGAATCAATATAGAAAAATGGTTATCGTGCCTAAAGCTATCTACAGATTCAATGCAATCCCCATGAAAATTCCAACTCAATTCTTCAAGGATCTAGAAAAGACAATTAGCAAGTTCATCTGGAATAACAAAAAGCCTAGACTAGCAAAAACTCTTCTCAACAATAAAAGAACCTCTGGTGGAATCACCATGCCTGACCTCAAGCTGTACTATAGAGCAATCATAAAAAAATTGCATGGTAATGGTACAGCAACAGACAGGTAGATCAATGGAATAGGATCAAAGACCCAGAAATGAATCCACACACCTATGGTCACTTGATATTTGACAAGGGAGCTAAAACTATCTAGTGGATAAAAGACAGCATTTTCAACAAACGGTGCTGGCACAACTGGCAGCTATCATGTAGAAGACTGAGAACTGATCCATTCGTATCTCCTTGTACTAAGGTCAGGTCTAGGGGGTTTAAGGATCTCTGCATAAATCCAGAGACACTGAAACTTATAGAGGAGAAAGTGGGGAATAGCCTCAAAGATATGGGCACTGGGGAAAAATTCCTGAATAGAACAGCAAAGGCTTGTGCTATAAGATCAAGAATTGCCAAATGGGAACTCATTAAGTTGCAAAGCTTCTATAAGGCAAAAGATACTGTCAACAAGACAAAAGGGCCACCAACAGATTGGGAAAGGATCTTTACCAATCCTAAATCAGATAGGGGGCTGATATCCAATATATATATGAAGAACTCAAGAAAGTGGACACCAGAAAATCAAATATCCCCATTAAAAAGTGGGGCACAGAGATAAAGAAAGAATTCTCAACTGAGGAATACCAAATGGCTGAGAAGCACATGAAAAAATGTTCAACATCCTTAATCATCAGGGAAATGCAAATCAAAACAACTCTGAGATTCTACCTCACACCAGTAAGAATGGCTAAGATCAAAAATTCAGGTGATAACAGATGCTGGCATTAATGTGGAAAAAGGGGAACACTCCTCTATTGTTGGTGGGAATGCAAGCTTGTTCAACCACTCTGGAAATCAGTCTGGTGGTTCCTCAGAAAATTGGACATAGTACTACCAGAAGATCCTGCAATACCTCTACTGGGCATATATCCAGAAGATGTTCCATCTGGTAATGGAACTTACTAGATAACACATGTTCCACTATGTTCATAGCAACCTTACTCATAATAGCCAGAACCTGGAAAGAACCCAGATGTCCCTCAACAGAGGAATGGATACCAAAAATTTGGTACATTTACACAATGGAGTACTACTCAGCTATTAAAAACAATGAATATATGAAATTCGTAGGCAAATGGATGGATCTGAATGGCATCATCCTGAGTAAGGTAACCCAATCACAAAAGAACTCACATAACATGTACTCACTGGTATGTGGATATTAGCCCATAAATCTAGACTAAACAAGATACAATTTACCAAACACATGAAACTCAAGAAGAATGAAGATTAAAATGTGGACACTTCACCCCTTCCTAGAATTAAGAACAAAGCGCACATTGAAGGAGTTACAGAGATCATGTGTGAAGCTGAATCAAGAGGTTGGACCAACTATTGACTGCAGCTGCCGGGGATCCATCCCATAATCAGCCACCAAACATAGACACTATTGCTTTTGCCAGCAAGATAGTGCTGAAAGGGCCCTGATATAGCTGTTTTCTGGGAGGCTATACCAGTGCCTGGTAAACGTGGAAGGGGATGCTCACAGTCAGCTATTAAATGAAACACAGGACCCCCAAGGAAGGAGCTAGAGAAAGTACCTAAGGAGCTGAAGGGGTCCTCAAACCGTATAGGTGGAACAATAACATGAACTAACCAGTACCCCTAGAGCTCGTGTCTCTAGCTGCATATATAGCAGAAGATGGCCCAGTTGGCCATCATTGGAAAGAGAGGCCCCTTGGTCATGCAGACTTTAGATGCCCCAGTACAGGGGAAAGCCAGGGCCAAGATGTGGGTGTGGGTGGGTAGGGGAGCAGGGCGGGGATGGGAGAGGGTAGAGGGAATTTACTGGATAACACTTGAAATATAAATGAAGAAAACATCTAATAAAATTGGAAAAAAATAAAAATAATACCATTTTTTATTTACTGAGATTATAAGATCATTATTTTAATACTTTTATTTAATTTTCCCTCCAAATTCTCCCATATCCCTCTTTGTTCTTTTTAAAATTCATGACCATTTTCACTAATTGTTATTATACACACACAATCTGTTTAGTCTATAAATTGTTATTTATATGTGTGAATTTTTAAAGAATAGATAGGTGGGTAGTTATTATGGGCACTTGCTCTTCTTGCAGAGAGATTAAGAATTGGTCTAACAATCTACACTTAGCAGCACAGTAATAATAAAAATAAAATAATAGGTATTTATTATTATTATTAATTATTATTATAAGCACGTATAACCCAGCTCCATAGGATCCAATGCACTTTATATGTTCATAAGCACACCTACTGGCATGTACACGTGCATACTGTTTTATACACACATTGTAAATAAATCTCCAAATACTTATTTTACAAATTTCTATGATTCCTATATTTAATACGTTAATATATCAGAACATGCATTTTTACCATATTCATCGTTCTTTACATTATCATAACCCTCTTTCTGGTAGTGAGTTTCTCTCAACAAGATCTTCCCCTTGCATTTTATGGTTTTGCTTTTTAATTATCTTACAGAGTAATGGAATTCAATAATGTTAATAAAATTAAAATATAAGAATATCATACTTTAGTATAACTTATAAAATTAAATCAACTAGTTATGATTAAGTAAAATGAAATTGAAAACAAAGTTTTTTCATTGCATTTTAAGTTCATTAGAAGTATTGGGACTTAACAATACTTTTTTTTTTTTTTCTTCAAGACAGGGTTTCTCTGTGTAGACCTGGCTGTCCTGGAACTCACTTTGTAGACCAGGTTGGCCTTGAACTCAGAAATCTGCCTGCCTCTGCCTCTCAGAGTGCTGGGATTAAAGGCATGCACCACCACACCTGGCTAACAATACATTTCTTATTTCTGAATTTTCTGTACATAATGAAGCCTAAAAACTGTCTAAGATTTTCAGTAATCTTATAGAATATTATGTCATTGAGCAAATCTGAACCAAAGAGAAACAAATTACAAATAAATATGTGCAAGCAAAGCTACTTCCAACAGCCAAGGATAATAATTATCTCTATGGAAAAGCACTTTATCATCCTGACAACATGGATCTAGCGAGGATGAGAGAGAATGGGATGCCAAAGCTATGAGATATAAATGTAAGGGATGCTGGGCTGCAGCAAAGTGAATGAGGCACACAAGAAGAGACAGAGGTATAGAGCCAGTGACTGTGTGAGGAGGAAGATCAAACAAGCAGAGAGAAAGAACTTCTGAGTTACCATAGCAACAGGAAGGTAGATGAACTGGGAACAGTGTGTTCTGCTCGCTCAGTCAGGAAGCAGGAAGACAGATCACCCAGCTAGACACCTATAGAGGCATTTGTGCACACAAAGAGAGTTGTTTTGGATTCAAATGACATTTGTGACTTCTTTAAAGTGTCACCTGTGTAAGAAGATGTGCCCTATTTCGGTATTCTGTTTTCATACGTCCTTATTATCTTACAAAACTTGTGTGTGTTCTGTTTCTGCAATCTAAAAAAATCCTAGTATAATCCATTTTATTTATTTGTGATCCATAAAGTGCTTAAATAGGAAAATAAAATGTCACCTGGATTAGTTCACAAGCAAATGAATTAGGATGGAAATCACAAAATTCAAGTATGTGATGAGACCTACTTTAATAAGGAACAAATACATATCTAAATTTAAGGATTGGGCAGGAGCGATGGCTCAGCTGTGAACAATTAGGCTTTCAACTAAAATATAAAGTTAAGGATGGTTTTGCAATATGAATGACAGATATCTGAGAGGGTGAGGAATATATTTTTTATTACTTTAGAAAATAAACATTTGCTTTTCTTTGCAAAGTATCTTTTGTTAATGAATATATGTCAGGTACAGCCTTAGATGAGCAGAATTTGATAAAAAGTTACAAACATATATTTAGCAAGAGAGTTGTAAGTAAGCCCCAAGGTTTCTTTTCAATTTATTATTTTTCTTTGCTCACTCTTTATAAAAGAGAATAAACTACAAATAAATCCACACGGGCTTTTCCCTCTGCATGTTGACCTCCCCAGTAATATCATCTTAGAGAGTATGTCAGAAGGCATGCAGCTGTCTATACTTAAATGTTGAACCTTGTTGTATGTGGTCTACATCAGCTCTACTTCTCAGGCTTGGAAACACAGGCTGATGCAGCCAGCACAACCTGAGGACTCAGGCTTCTCTGCCTCTGCCTTGTCCTATGATGTAGCTTCCAGCACATTTTTTTTTTCTCCAACTTCTCAGTTCCTCCTGCAGTCTTTAATCTGTCTCCCTCTGAAAAACACTGTCAAACCCACCTCAGTTATAAAACTTAAAATCTTGAAAGCTAAAATTTGAAATAGTACAGCTAACAACATCAAAATAAATCAATAGGAACACTAAAGGCAACGGAAACATTGTGATAGAGCTTGGAAATTCTTGACTACTGGTGACTGTATAAATTCCAACAACAAAATACCACTGTATATTTCAAAAGTGGCCACAAAAAATTCATTATACTTAAATTTCTCTATGAATTAATGATATAGAGTGGTAATGCTTTGTTTTTGCCTCTGCCACGTATTGGAACCAAGATCAAGCTACCTCCATTAGAAGAAAAACATCTGTTTCTACACTTTTTTCTACTCCCAAACCCTCTTAAAATTTAGTGCATACATCAAAGTAAGCTTTAGGATATAAATTTCATGATTTTGGATGCATAAGATAAGCCATGAACATGATGCTTTATTTTGGCTTTCATTAAATGATGGGAAACACAGGTAACGTGTTATTTTAAGGCATCTCTGTAATGGCATCTTCAAGAGATTGACATGTGAGTCAGGGAATTAAATCGTGGAAACTCACCATCTCTCACTGACAGGATTAATTCACCAGCTGGATAGTTCAGCAAACTATCGGTCAGTAGAGGTTCAACTGAGGGACTATGACAAAGGGTTCTATCTACTCAAAAAGCCGGCATAGCCTCTATGAATAGCTGGCCCTGAGACTTCAGATCAATGGAATCACTAGGGTATAATTATATCCTGCGACAACCACAGCTATCCAGCATTTAAGCAAGTTCCTAAAACCTGATGTATGAGCTTCTAAGTATACTTGGATCCATTCCAACATAACTACAACAGAGAATAAAAGATTATTCTCAAGCTCTACAATTTAATGTTGGCCTTTTAGGTGTTTTGGATTCATTTGCTTGTCATTATTCATTTTCTCATACTCCCTTCCCCTCCCTCAAGTAGCAGTGATAATTTCTATTCACAATGATTTCCAGTGTTATATTTTGAAGAGTTTAATTTGTTCAGTTTGTAGGTATGTCTGTAGTTGAGCTGTTTATTTAGTCACATAAGTGTCTGAGTTAGATGATATTTGATGAAAGTCTAGATTTTAGTTGATCATGAAGGAGCTAAGATTTGAGGTCTACTAAGATTGAATCTGTCTATGATTTATGTAAAGAGAACATACATTTTGAAATCATGTGAGCATAATTTTCTACTTTGCATGTAGCCTTGAAAGTTTTATAAATAAATGAGGTGATGCTATTAAATGTATATTGTGGAAAGGTGATATAGCATGATGGTACTAACATGACAAATTAATTATTTGTAATCGAGGCCAGCCTGGTCTACAAAGTGAGTTCCAGGACAGCCAGTGCTATACAGAGAAACCCTGTCTCAAAGAGAGAAAGAGAGAGAGAGAGAGAGAGAGAGAGAGAGAGAGAGAGAGAGAATCCTAAAGGAGAAATCTGCGCTTTTAACTATATGTAGACACATATAATAGCAAAGTGTTCACAAAAGTTACTATATCTGCTGAAACTTCCATATGAGAATTTCTAGAAGCATAAACAGGGAGTGTCAAGGTGTTATTGCTTATAACTATGCAGTCAAACATTTGTTTTTATCAAAATGAAAATGGACTGAGATGATAAGAGTTACTAATAAGGGTGTGGTGGGATTAGGAAATGAATTATTCTTCCATTGTTGTAAGCAAGCCTGGAAAGAGATTCATGTGGTGTCGACAGACTGCCTAAGAAGTAATTCAAATAAACAGAAGGTAGGGTGGGAAATTGAAATGAAAATATATCTCTTAAAATAACTTAGTGAAAAACTAGATGGTGAGAAAATAAATCAGATAAATCTCCTCTCCTCTCTCCCTCTTACTTTTACTCTCTATCTCTCTAGCCTTTCCTCTTTCCCCCTCTCTCTCTTTCTACCTTCTCTCTTTCTCCCTTACAATAAAGCTCTAAAACCATAGACAATCTCTGCTCATCAAGATCTGCTGCGCTCACTCTCACCAGTTGGGAACCTCTCTTCCCTCATTCCTTTATTGCATGGCCCTGTGAGGCCCCAGGTTGGGCTGCCCCTTGTTCACCCCCTGTCAAGTGGGTCAGAGTCTTGGATGCCCACCTGGGACTGAATAGAAAGCATCCTGAAGCCCTCCCACATTCACATTTCCAGATCATAGGTGGAACTCTGGTGGGACTTGGGTTCTTCCTCCCCTTTCTCCCCTGGGGCCCCTTTTGAGTTCCCACAACCCCACACAGCAGGGAGTAGGGGTGGACAAGGAGCCATCCCAGTAGGTACCAGGTTCTCAGCCTCTAGCATCCCACTCTGAATACTGCAGAGGAGCTGAAAACAGAATAGGGGGCCCTGGTGGCACTAGGCCCAGGAGATATGGCCAGAGGGAGAGAGGTGGCACTGGGTTGGTCCCACTCAGGCAAGAGTCTTTAGTCCAGTCTGTGGCTGGAGCACAGGAACACCTTCTGATGGGAGGTTAGAAGCAGCTTGTTAGAAGAAAGCCTATCCCATCATCCAAGCACAGCAGGCCTTGATGAACAGAGACCCTCTATGATTTTATATTAAAACAAAAAAACAAAAAAACCCAAAAAATTGAAGGAAAAAAAATGATCATCTCATTAGATGCTGGCAAAAATTAAACACCCCTTCATGGTAAAAGTATTGGAAAGATCAGGAATTCAAGGCTCATGGCTAAACCAGTAACCACCATCAAACAAAAAGGAGAGAAACTTGAAGCAATCCACTAAAATCAGGAAAAAGACAAGGCTACACACTCTCTCCCTACCTATTTAATGCTTACTCAGTACCTATTCAATTCAGTACTTGATGTCCTAGTCAGAGAAAATGGAAAACAAGAGCAGGTCAATGGGATAAAAGATTAGAAAGAAAGAAGTCAAAATATCACTATTTTCAGATGATACGATAATATGCTTAAGTGATCCCAAAAATCCCACCAGAGAACCCTAAACCTGATAAACAACTTCAGCAAAGTTCCTGGATATAAAATTAATTCAAGCAAGTTAGTGACTTTCCTCTACTCAAAGAATAAGCAGGCTGAGAAAGAAATTAGGGAAATGACACCATTCACAATAGTAAAAATAATATAAAACACATTGGTGTGACTCTGTCCAAGCAAGTGAAAGATCTGTATGACAAGAACTTCATGTCTCTGAAGAATGAAATCAAAAAAGATCTCAGAAGATGGAAAGATCTCCCATGCTCATGGATTGGAAGGATTACTATAGTAAAAAATGGCCATTTTGCTGAAAGCAGTCTACAGATTCAATGCAATCCTCATCAAAATTTCAACTCAATTCTTCATAGAGTTAGAAAGATCAATTTGTAAATTCATTTGGAATAACAAAAAAACTGGAATAGTAAAAAATATTCTCAACAAAAACACCAAAAGAATTTCTGGGAGAATTACCATCCCTTTCCTCAAGCTGTATTATAGAACAATAGTGATAAAAAAAAATAAATAAACTGTATCCTATTGGTACAGAGACAGGTAGGTAGCTCAAGGGGACAGAATTGAAGACCCAGAAGTGAACCCACACACCTATGATCACTTGACCTTTGAGAATGGAGCTAAAACCATCCAATGGAAAAAAGACACCATTTTCAACAAATGTTACTGGTTTAACTGGCAGTCACCATATAGAAGAATGCACATCGATCCATACTTATCTCCTTGAAAAAAGCTCAATTCCAAGTAGATCAAGGACTTCCACATAAAACTAGAACCACTGAAATTAATAAAAGAGAAAGTGGGGAAGATCTTTGAACACATGGGCACAGGGAAATTTTCCTGAACCGAACACCAATGGTTTTTGCTCTAAGATCAAAAATAGAAAAATGGAATTTCATAAAATTGCAAAGCTTCTGTAAGGCAAAGGACACTGTCAATAGGACAAACAGCAACAAACCAATTGGAAAAAAAATATTTACTAACTCTAAATCTGATAGAGGGCTATCCCATATATACCCATATATGTATCCAATATATACAAAGAACTTAAGAAGTTAGACTTCAGAGAACCAAATAACCTTTTTAAAAATGGGGTACAGAGCTAAACAAAGAATTATCAACTGAGGAATATTGAATGGCCAAGTAGGACCTAAAGAAATGTTCAATATCCTTAGTCATCAGGAAAATGCAAATCAAAACCACCTCACACCATTCAGAATGGCAAAACAAACAAACAAACAAACAAACAAACAAACAAAAACCTTAGGTGACAGCAGATGCTGCTGAGGATATGGAGAAAGAGGAACACTCCTCCATTATTGGTGGGATTGCAAGTTGCTACAAACACTCTGGAAATCAGTCTGGTGATTCCTCAGAAAATTGGACATAGTAGTACTTGAAGACCCAACTACACCACTCCTGAGTATATACCCAAAAGATGCCCCAACATGTAGAAAGAGAATATGCTCTGTTATGTTCATAGAAATTCATAGTCAGAAGCTGGAAAAAACAAAGAAACAAACAGATATCCTTCAACATAGGAATGGATACAGAAACTGCAGTACATTTACACAATGGAGTACTTGTGAGGTACTAAATATAATGGCTTCCTGAAATTCTTAGGGAAATGGGTAGAGCTAGAAAATATCATCATGAGGGAGGTAATCCAACACAAAAAAACACACATGGTATGTACTTACTGATAACTAGACATTAGCCCCAAATCTAAGAATACCCAAAAACACAATTCAAATATATTTTCAGATGTATGGTACTGTGAATTGAGAGTGCTTAGTATTTCCAAGAGGGGAACACAATGTTAGTAAAACATACACATTTTATCTTGTTCTAGAATGTATGTGGTAGAACATACTCTTCTACTCAAGACACATTCCTGGTGTGAAAAATTAAGCAGACAGGGTAATTGTGATAAAAATATCTCCATACATGTTTAACTTCTTCCTGGTATTTAGATAATAGCCATTTGACTAGCTACAGATCTACAAGTGAAAGTTATGTCATGAAGATCACAAAAGACATAAAAAATTATCTACATGATTTCTTGTTCTTATATAGCTAATTTAAGTCTCATTCTGAATTATTATAAAATGTTGAAGCATGCAAAAACTAGAATATAAGAAATACAGTGGAAAGAAATTGGCTTTTAATCTTACTGAAAATATGAGTAAAAAAGTAATATGCTGAACTATTAGAACTGTAAGTTAATTTGTATTTACAAAATAATTGGTGTGCCTTGATTGATAGTGAAAACTGTTAAAATATGTAAATGATCAGGTCATATTAATTTTCCTTTAATTAAATTTAAATTATAGTGAAAAGAAGTGTATTCACTTCTAATTTAAATATTTTTATGATACACTGTTCATTGAACTAACCTATAATTACACATTTCCTAGATGTAAATGTAAGCAATAAAATCTTCTATATTTAGTTATATATTCCTATCATATAAATGTTTAAAAAGGAACTAATGATAAAATACAAACATAAAATAAAACTTTGAGAATTCATTGTATCTTCATTATTTGTACTATATATTTAAGTCTACAATGAAAAGAAAATATTGTTAAATATTAAAAATATATTAAATGTTCACATAAGTAAACAACTCTTGGTGCATTCATTTATAAAGGGATATTATAATTTTTGTTGATACAGTCAACCTTTACATCCAGTTTTATTGGTGACATTTAAAATATGTTGTGTCTATTTCAGATTGAATCTCAATCTACACAGTTGCCTGATGAGATTCATTAGAAGAGTAACCTATGCATTCCAGTAGCTGATATAAGCAGGCATTCTTATGGTCTCTTCTCTCATTCCCATAGAGCTTGGGTAGCTGTACCATATCAGTTGATAGGTCTACCATATCTGTTGCTCTGTAGGATTTCTTGAAAATGATTTGTCTTTTATCAGAAAAGGTCTTAGGGTCTACTAGAGTATTTAAAATGAAATATCACAAGCCAGATAGTTTGTTCACAGATTTTTTTATTGCTTTGCATTGTTGTTATTGTTGTCATGTTTCTGAAAGCTTTTAATTGGTCAAAAAATCCTTCTTATACTTTACAAACAACTAACTTATCTCTGTGTCCTCACGTATCCTAAGAAATATTAGCTAGGCTTCTGCTAAATGGTCATAAGAATACCAACAGTACTCACAAACATGTCACACTCATATCAGAGCAACCTATTGTTCCCACACTCTATAATTTGGTACAGATTAGATTTCAATATGCAGATATTGGGAATGTTCATTACTCAGTAACAGTGTACATCAATAAGTATCCTGAGCAGATGTACTAACTCTAACTATAGAGTTATGCCTTTCCTAACTCTAATCTTTCTTAGACCTCTCATTCTTCAGACTCCTCATAAGTGTGGGCTTCTTGAGCAACTAAAATATGATTACATAACTGATTTCATGTTTGCACAAATAATTGGCCTGACCTTGATTTTCTCCTCTGAAGAAGCATTTATTAAATCTTGCTACACTGTTCTAAGTAGACTCATGGAAAAAACCTACATACATCACCATAAGGAACACTTGTGTCATATATTTATTATGTCTTAATTTGGTTTTTACTTTGTTCTAATTCTCAATAAAAGAGCCATTTACAAAACGGTCTAAATATTACTTATAACAGAGATTTGTATCTTTTGGTGTAATGCATGCTGTGAATAATGTCTAACATTCACATTGTTTACATGTGCAAAGAAATGCTCATTAAAATAGAAAACTGTTGGAAGAACATGTTTTAACTTTCAAACTAGAGGTTATAGCACACATACAAGATAATATATTGAATATATCTGTCTTTAAATTTGAGATAAAAATAATATAGAAAGAATATCTATTCAGGTTTGGTTATAATAAGGCAAATTGTACATTAACCTAAATGTCAGAGGTTCATTCAGTTTGATTTGCCTTATAATAGAAATGAATATAATCAAGTTATGTGTTTTCCAGACTATGAAGCAATGCTAAAAATTGTGGTCCAATATACTTATACCATTCCCACCCAGGAAAGGTCAGGGAGCATAGAGAAGAGGATGCTGAAAGAATAGAAGAGTCACAATAGAGAGAATGACTACAAAATCCTAACTTCTCACCATGACATAGCCATTGCAATCATGAATTCATAGAAACTATAGTGATTCCATATCAGCATTCAGATATCAATGGATACATGGCTAATGGGGCCCCAGCTTTTCCCTCTGAACTTGTGGCTGTTAAAAGATTCTGTGAATGTTGAATTCATCATCTTCACTTATGCACCAATTGGTGAATATAACAACATCCAGTGGATAGTTGTAAGTATAATCCCAGCAATGCCTATATATACTCAGTGGATCACAAAATAAAGCAAAAAGTGATGACTGTTGGAAGACATATTTGTGAAGTGGGTTTTGAAAGAAATGGGATGTGTGAGCAATTATTTATTATACACATGTATGAAAATATCAAAGAGCAAACTTGTCTAATAATTATATTAATTTTATTTTGAAATGCATATAGATTATTATTAAAAACTTACAAAATATCATACATTTAAATTAATCAGAGTCAAGGTCTGTACATATCAATGAACTTGTATACAATTTGAATAATCACTTGGACCAAAAGTTGTGGAAAGTCACATTAAATTTTAAACCTTCAGTTTGGAATATATTTTATACATCTATCCACTATATAAAAGTATAATATTTATTAACAAATTTATTATAAATATTTAGTAGTTAAACATAGAAAAGTAAAAGAACTCAGAAACACTTCAACTGGAAATATTGTGGATTCTTTTAAAGAGGAATAATGAGTTTATCTTAAGAATATTTTAACTATTATCCTACTTAAGTTATTAAAGACTCTCAATGGAAATTATGACATATGTACAGGAGTATCATTTTTTGGTATTGATGTACTTATAAAGATGGTGAAATGCAAGAGCAGATTATTAATTCTTATCACAACCATTGCGAGAGAGTTAGGGGAAGAGAGTGAATATCACACAAAGACTATTTAAAATGTATACATTTCTAAAGAGATAGTATGAATTAATTATAGAAAAATAGTAATTGATATCCAATTAACACCTAGAAAGTGAATGAATGAATGAATGAATGAATGAATGAATGAATGAACAACCAGTTGGAGTCAGGGAGGCTAGACAAAATCAAATCAAGAGGAGCATCGTTAGGAAAACATTCTGCTGCTTTAGACTGACTTTCATTCTGGCTTCCTTTTAATGTTGGTTCATTCTTTTACCTTTGCATTTATGTAGAGGACTCTGACTAAAAGTTAAATGTATACTACTATATAATATATAATAAATAACCATATATATTTCAGTAATATCAATTTATAGTTGGTCATGTTTTTAACTTGAAAATACATTTCCGAATAAAAAGTTAACAATAATTGTATTTCAATTTCAAATACTTCAGTATTCTTCCAAGTAACAAGGATCTCCTTCTTTAATGTTTTAAAATAAATTGTAGACAGGTGATGAATGATGCAATAAATAAATTTTGGTGATGTAAAATAATTAGGTGTGTAGAGAAGTAAACAAAGATGTTATTTTATCAATTTTTTTTGCAAGTTAGGATAAAATAGAGCATAGTAATCATTCATAAAAGAAACTTTAAATTGTCAGTAAATATAATTACATCATATGCAAACACTTTATAAACATAATTGGCAGATTTATCTGTATTACCAAAGATTGATCCCACACTTTAGGACCACTGGTGCGTGGAGGTGGCCTAGTATGTGCTTGTTTCACTGTTCCTGTTAAGGCAGAGAACAACTAAGGTCAATGCATCTTTCCTGTTTGGGAAAATAATTTCATACAGAATGTGTTTGCATACATGTGTATCAGTGCATACATGCATCCGTGTGTGTGTGTGTGTGTGTGTGTGTGTGTGTATGTGTGTGTGTGTTGGAGAGATTCTGGCCATTATTGCACTCATGTGTAGATTGGTGTATTATATCTAGCTTTCAAGTTATCAGTGTTTAATAAAACAATATAAACAATATTATGTACACTACAAATACACTACAAATAAACCATATTTTAGGAATATTATCAAAATTCATGTTGAATAACTTTAAAATCAAAATAACATATTTCATATTGTAGAATGTTAGAAAAATTTCAAATTGAATTCATCTGTTAAGACTTAAATGAGCCATCCATTCTAAACATATAGAGAATTTTGATACCTAAATTTAGAAACTGATGAACAGTGAAATTTATAAATTTTACAATTCTTTGATGATAGACCCTAAATTTTTCAAAATTGCTGAGATAAAAATTTAACTTTTACTACCATTACTATGTACATATATCCTAACCATCTCTTTTGTGTTATAGATATCTTTTCCAAAGCACATGAAAGAGCTAAATATTTTCTCCAGTGATTTTTGAATCAGTAAAGTTGAATGTACTAATGAAGTCCATAATCTTATGGTTATTATCTCCAGCACGTCATGCCTTTCCAGTGAAATCTTTGTAGGTGACTGAATACATTATAGCAGCAACAGCAATGATGTTTGCACCATTAAACTCAAGGACCATCATGAATGAAACTAGTGCTCCTCCTAAAAACATTGTTTTATTTTATTTTATTTTATTTTATTTTATTTTATTTTATTTTATTTTATTTTGGTACATATGAGTGTTTCTCCTGAATGTATGTATGTGTGGTATTTCACACATCTGCCTTAGACATTCATAGGCCATAAGATATCCTGTAACTAAAGTGACAGACAGCTGTGAAGCACCATCTGAGTGCTGGGAACTCTACAAGACCAACAAGCATTCTTCACTGCTGCATCAGCATGGGCTGAGGCTTCTTAAAACATTGCTGAGACTTACTTGATTGTCTACTCCATGAAATCCACAGCCAAAGAATGATAACTATGAACAAGAAAATTGTCATTTATCAGACTCACAATCTACTCCTGTTTCAATACTGAACTTCAGGAATGCCGAGAAACAAATCCATAAAGCATTTGAATAAAATTTAAAGAAAGTCAGTGTACATTAAGACATATTTGCTTGCACAATTACTGGGCAAGCATACTGACAATCCTTTCATAGTAATTTGAGTAAGTTTGAAACCCGTAAACTTGTGGTTTTGAAGGCTCGGTCCTCAGGAAGTGATTCTATTAGGAGGTAAGTCCTTGTTGGAGTAGGAATTGGCTTGTTGGAAGGGGGCTGTCACTTGTGAGGGTAGGCTTTGAGGTCTCATATATGCTTAAGTCTGGCAAGAATCAGTTCTCAATGGTCTGATCAAGATGAACAACTCTTGGCTGCTCCAGCACCAAATGAATCTGCAGGCTATCATTGTGATAATTGGACTCAACCTCTAAAACTGTAAGCTAGTCCTAATTAAATATTTTGTTTTATAAGAATTGTTTTGGTCATGATGTCTCTTTATGCCAGGGGAAATTCTAAGTTAACTTTGAAGAATGTGTAAATTTCGGTTCTGGTAGATCCATTCTGAGTGGCCACTTTCTCCATGGGATGATATAGCAATTTCCTCTTTAGTATGTAAAAAAAAATCACAACTGTGTCTGTCTCAGATCCCAGGTGAAGTAGATGAGTAATGGTCACTAGTTTCACTTTATTGACATTTAATATGACTAGTGCTATTGGTCAGCTCTGAGTAGTGCCCATACTTTGCCTTGTTAAAGCTCTTTCTTGAATGCAGAGGACAGGAGTGAAGGTGGAGAAGGTTCTGGATTCTCCCTCCATGCAGTTCCTTCTTATATTCCCCCTCTGCCTTTCATTTGCAGAGTCACTTTGTCTTTGAGTTAAAATTACAAAACCACTGTTGAGTTCTCTCCTCTTCTCCATGTTTGGACTTGATGGCTTCCCAAAATTAGTTTCAATAATTGAAAATATTATGGACTATAAATGTCCAAATTTATTTCTTTTCTTAAATCACTGTGTTAGACTAAAATAAACTTGCAACTCATGTGATAATTTTTATGTGCCTTATATTTATCTAATTACACTTTTTGATACAAATTTTAATATGTGACTTCTTCCAACCTTATTGACATGTCTAATTTTTTATTCTGAGGTATTTATTTTCTGAGTTTTGGCTTCCAGAATTGACCAATTTTTATTTTCTATGCCTCAATAAGCAAAAGCTGCAAATATCACATACTCAATTCAATATGAATCTATCTTTTCAATATATCTGATCTACTAACAGCATAACTAGTTTTTATCTTTCTAAGACTCCATATAATTAAATGCAAAATTAGGACTAAATCTTTTAAAAAGCATTTTAGAATTTTAATTTTAACAGCTATAAAAATTAGTCTCATTTCTTCTTCATATCCATTGCTAATTGGTGCAAAATTTCATGAAATTCTTTATTATTGTCATAGCTAGTGGTAAGAAATTAGATGAATATTCCAAAACTAGTTTTCATTTTCACTTATTATTGCACAACCTAGAGTATGTTCATATTTCTAAATGTGCCCAATATTAAGAAAGTCACTCTAGTTGGAGGAATTTAATTGCATAATTAGATGGTTTAGATGTGATTTATTTTCTTGTATTTGAAGAGAGGAGCACGTTGTAAATCAAACCGAAAATTAATGGGTGTTATTTTTTTGTTGTCAAGTAAAATCATTTGATAAGAGTCTACCTTGGTCATACAGACTCTATATGCCCCAGTACCGGGGAATGCCAGGGCCATTACGTGGGAGAGGGTGGATAGGGGAGCAGGGCGGGGATGCGGGAGGGTAAGGGAAAATTTCTGGATAACATGTGAAATGTAAATGAAGAAAATATCTAATAAAGAGAAAAAAAAAGTTTAACAAAACTTGCTGTCATTGGCAAAATTCTGCATGCGAACTATTAGAATGTAAAGTTATGTTATTATAGAAAAGGCATTATTAAATAGAGCTGTGACCTTTTTTGTTACATTGTCAATGGTTGCTTTTATATTAACAAAGGAGTTTATATTCTTAATAGAATCTCTCTGTCTCTCAATATTGAAGAAATTAAATATCTGGATTTTTAAGCAGAAATATAATTAATTACATTAAATATCACTAAACAATTCCTTGTAGACTACCTGTTTACAACCATAGGTTGTATTTGTTTCTCCTCCTACCCCCCAAAAAGATGAGAATCAAACCATGGCAGCCTTCCATATATTATCATATTTACCTCATACTTTCTTTTATTAATATTTCTTCAGATGATGGGATGGGATGACAGCCCTACCCAAGGTGTGCAAATACAAGGTTTAGGCTGAGCCCAGAGACTTTCCTTCTCTGTTCTATCTTTAGTTCTAGGCCTGGAAGTCTCTAGCTTCTGTACAATCCAAGCTGCCTGACACAATCTAGATTCTCTAGGCTTCATACTGAGGTGCTTTGCTTGGTAACATACTAACTGGGAATATATTATAATCTCATTCTTGTTCTGTCTTTACCTGTGACTAGCTTGTTCTCTCTGCTACCTGTCTCTGTAAAACTGTCCTTTACACACATGACACACAATATATCACTCACTATACACCACATATTTTCCTCTCTCTTGCTGCTCTTAAGTAGCCTAACCCTCCTTTATGTTTTCATGTGAGTTGGATATATCCTATCTCTAACTAATTCTGTCATTCCTTTCCCTGATTTATCACTTTGTCTGCTCCTCAATTATACAACATTTATAAACATGGCTATTTCCTTCTAAAAACTAACCTTTCCTTCTTTATTAGAGTGTATATAGGGAGTTTGTCTGTATTCTAGACAGATTACACAGTAATCCAGGGCACGTATGCATTTTTGCCAGAACATATAGAACAAGAAAGTTTTCAGATGTGATCCATTGCAAGAGAGGCCAAGTTTCTGTATTAAAATTTCTCTACATATTTTCTGTAATTCAGATAATATTTTATCTTGTGTTTGGGAACCATGAATAAAATAAGTTCATGTAAGAGTTGATTATAAGTGTCAAGCACAACTCATTGGTCTGCATTTAATCTTTGACCTGAAATTACTTTTAAGAAATTGTGTAACTTGAAATCTTCTACATGATAATTCTTTTAGTTTAATAAATGTCCTTCAGATCATATAGGATTATGTGTTAATTTTCATCTTTTTGACCAAATATGTACAAGGTTAATCTTTACATCTCAAAGCATCATAGGTACTAGCTGTAGAAGGCACAGGTTCAAGTGCATTGGTCATGATAATGTTCACTTACTACATAGTTTGTTCAATTTCTGGGATGAAAAGAAAAATGGGTATTATGAAGAGCACTGTGCTAGGCTCTTCAAGTCACAACTCCCACTGACCTACTTCCTGTAAAAATGACCCCCTTGCTGAAGGTGGCATGACTTCATTGAAGTCGTCTAATCAGTGGGGTTTCTAAAACTGTTCAGCAGTTAAGATGTCTGGATGCTCATGTTTATTGAGACCTGGGCTCATTTTGCAGACCCAAGTGATGTCTACTGTAGTTTCTACAATTCCAGGGCCCTGTTTTGATTTCCATGTGTTCCTGTATGTGTGTATATATATATATAGTTTACAAACATATATTCAGATACATACACATGGGTAAATAATTAAATAATAAATGCTTGTCAAAGTTGTCTACCAAATTCTATATAAACACTACTTCCTGTCATAAAATCAAATGTTCACTTCCTTCAGTTGCTATGGGCGGTTGGTAAACACTTTTCATATAGCACAGGTAGAGCATGCCTAACTTCTCAGAAACCCATTAGAGGTAGTACTGTTCCAACCTAGAAAATATAATTCTATCTCTCTCTGGTATAAATATTTTAGTGTCTTAATATATTGAAAGTGCTAAACAGAACGAAATAATCACAGGAGGAGAAGGGAGAGAGAGAGACTTGGGTAGGAGTGTGGATGGGGAGGTGAAAGGGGGGGTCAGGTATGGGGAGAGACAGGAGAGAAGCCCAGAGTGGGGGGAGAA
This sequence comes from Mus minutoides, assembly GCA_902729485.2. Lineage (NCBI taxonomy): Eukaryota > Metazoa > Chordata > Mammalia > Rodentia > Muridae > Mus > Mus minutoides. The sequence goes on along the minus strand of CACVCL010019458.1, from coordinate 81,412 downwards.
TGAATGGAAATATGCAGCAGCAGAGGATGTGGAACAGGGAACCTTTAGAAATTCAAGGTTACCATCAAAATGAATTTGTGATCATTTTTGAGAATGTAAAACTGGAACAATTTATTTCAGTGTCCAGCCGTCAACAGCTATTAAAGGCCACTGACTTTGAATCCAGTCTTGTTTGGCTCTGCTGTCAGAATAAAATATATCTTGTCAACTAGTTCTCTAAAGAAGAGATACTACAATTTCATCTGCCAAACATTGCTGTTGCCTTCTTATCACATGTAGAAAATGAAATTTCTACTATCAGTTCCATCGTGTGTAATTTCTAGATTTCAGGAAATTGCTTGTTTAGCTGTTTACTATTAGAGCTAAGCAGAGATTTTCCTGAAAACTGAATTAAAGAATATCTTCCTATGCAGAGAGGGATTCTGTAGGGTAAGAGCCAAATGTATATTTTAGGTCAAATTCTAGTGCAGAGCTAGGAACTAACTTTGTCTGTTCAGCAACCATTTAGCATGCAAAACAAAGTAAGGTTCTTAGTGCATCAAAAGAACTTTCCTCAATACCTACATTTTTAACTCTACAAATTTACAACTATTACTGTAGTTGTCATATTATTACATATTATAAAATATTATAATTGGACAAAAATGAAGTTTTTAGTATACTGAATAATTTTAACGCACCAAAACTTTAACAAAAGCATAAAACTGTGACTTGTCTTTTGTTTATGTGTCTAAAAACTTCCATTTAATTTATGAAAAGAGAGTAGGGATATTTTTATTATACCTTTTTGACCTTTGTGAAAAATAGACAGGCCAAAGTTTCAGATATGCATGTAAAATAGTTCTTCTCACAGCATGCAGTTCTTGGAAGCTAGAGCAGTGATATGTATAAGTTCTATATTATAGAGTGGGCTTAAAATAAATCATATATGAGCTGGCTACTCCCACAAGCTTGGTGCCTCTATTGTACCAATTTCTCTTGTAAAGCAGGGCCATTGTACACTGTACTTTTGTAGCTGGCTTTGTATTTCCTTTTTTCCTTTGGAAGTATATTTCCATAGCCTGACTACTAGGCCTTAGGACTGAAGGCTCTGGATAGGACCAGCATGACCTCTCCATGTTCACTGAGTTGTGCAAATGCTCTTTTCAGTAATAGGTCTTACTTTCAGTTTGGGTAGAGCACCTCATAGCCTTAACAACAGCATGGTATGTTTGAAGAGTTCTCATGAGTCTCCTTTGGCCAATAATTTAATAAAATGTAAACCATTCCTAATACAAGAGGCTTTATTTAATAAGGAAGAAGTCAAGTTGGCATTCTGTCTCCCTGCTAATTGACAATTTCATACTATTATCATTTAGATACATATATATTTTAGGAAGATTTTATGGTATTCTGTATCCATATGACCTCTCAAGTGTCTCTTGGTTTTAGTGGGTCTTCTTTGTAGCCTCACTATTATTCCCCTTTTTACTTCCCTCACATCCCAGTCACCCCACACACACTATCCATCCATAATTAATGTACTTCCTATCTAGTCTTTTACATGGGAGACTCATCCTTTCCTAATACTTACTCTATAGCTAAAACGTGTGTTTGTGCAATCTGTAGCTTGCTTATCAATGACTTAGCTGCTATGAGTCACGTATAAAGAATTAGAGAGCATATTTGTCTTTCTTGGTCTGGATGATCTCACTCAGGTTGACTTTTTTTCTAACTACTTCCATTTATTGCAAATTTTATGATTGAATTTAAAGAGCCGAGTAATAATAGTCCATTATGTAAATGCACCAAATTTTCTTTTTCCATTCCTGGTTACTATGAATAAAACATCAATCACTATGGTTTAGAAAGTGTATCTGTGCTAGGAGGAACCATCCTATAAGTGTATTAGCTAGAATGGTATAGCTTAATCTTGAGTTAGATTCATATCTTGCTGAGGAAACACCCTTATTTCCATAGTCTGTTCAAAATTAACTTCCCAGCAACAATGGATGAAAGTGCCCAAGCTGCACACTATCTCTTACGGGGTGCCTCTTGTTTTATTCATCTTAAACATTCTTACATGTGTAAGGTGAAATGTCTTAATAATTATGATTTGTACTTCACTGATGACTAAGGATGTTTAACATTTCTTTAAGTGTTTCAAAAACATTTGACTTTCTTCTTTTAAGAATTATCTGCTTAATTCTTCCTTTCTTTCTTTATATTTTTAAACTCCATATTTTGTCCCCCCATCTACCCTTCAACTGTTCCACATCCCATACCTCCATACCTCCTCCACATCTCCTGTCTCCACAAAGATGTTCCCACACCCCACCTGACCTCTAAATACCCTGGGGCCTCCAGTATCTTGAAGGTTAGGTGCATCATCTCTGAATGAACACAGACCTGGAAGCCCTCTATTGTATGTGTGTAGGGGGGCTCATATCAGCTGTTATATGCTGTCTGTTTGGAGGTCCAGTGTTTGAGAGATCTCAGGGTTCCAGATTAATTGAGACTGCTGGTCCTCCTACAGGATTGCCCTTCTCAGCTTCTTTTAGCCTTCCCTAATTCAACAACAGAGATCAGCTGTTTATGCCCATTAGTTGGGCACAAATATTTGCATCTGACTCTTTCAGCTGCTTTTGGGGTCTTTTGGAGGGCAGTCACGATAGGTCCCTTTTTTGTGAGCACTCCATAGCCTCAGTAATAGTGTCAGGCCTTGGGGCATCCCCTTGAGCTGGATCCCACTTTGGGCCTGTCACTGGACCTTCTTTTCCTCAGGTTCCTCTCTATTTCCATCGCTGTAATTCTTTCAGACAGAGACAATTATGGGTCAGAGTTTTGACTATAGGATGACAACCTCATCCCACATTTGGTGCCCTGTCTTCCTGCTGGAGTTGGGCTCTATAAGTTCTCTCTCCATACTGTCAGGCATTTCATCTAAGGTCCTCTCTGAGTACTGATTTCTCTCACCCCAGGTCTCTGGTGCATTCTGGAGGGTCTGCCCAACCTCCTATTTCCAGAGGTTGCCTGTTTCCATTCTTTTTGCTCGCTCTTAGGACTTCATTCTTTCTTCCCTCACCTAATACCAGATCAGATCACCCCGCTCCACTTTTCCTTTGAGGTCCCTCCCTTCGTCCCCACTTGTGATTGTTTTCTTTTCTCTCCCAAGTGGGACTGAGGCATCCTCACTTGGGTATTTCAGCTTGTTGATCTTTTTGAGTTCTGTGGACTGTATCTTGGGAATTCTGTACTTTTTTTTTCAGCATGATATTTTCTAGTTCCATCCATTTGCCTGCAAAACTCAGCATGCACTGGTTCTTAATAGCTGAGTAGTATTCCATTGTGTAAATGAACCACATTTTCTGTATCCATTCTTATGTCGTGGGACATCTAGGTTGTTCCCAGCTTCTAGCTATCACAGATAAGATCATAGTGGAAAATGTGCCCCTGTGGCATGGTGAGGCATCTTTTGGGTATATTCCCACTCTGGAAATCAATCTGGAGGTTCCTCAGAAAATTAGAAATAGATCTACCTGAAGACCCATCTATACCACTCTTGGGAATATCTGCTTAATTCTATATCCCATTTTCATTTGCTTACTTGCTTTCTTCATATCCTGTTTTTGAGTTATTTAAATATTTTATTAAATCTTTCTCAGACACATAATTCATAAAATACTTTTCTGAATCTTCAGGCATCTCCTTTGTCCAAATCATGGTGTCATTAGCCATTTAGATACCGTTGTATTATGAGTAGTTGTTACAGTGACTGTGAAACTTGTGTTTTGTTCAGGAGCTCTTTGTCATGTGCCAATGAGTTCAAAATTATACCCTATTTTTGCTCATCAATTCCAATGTTTCTGGCTTGATGTTGAAGTCTTTGATATGAATTGTGTTGTGTTTTGGGCAGGATAATAATTATGGATCCTTGAATTCTTCTACATGTAACTATCCAGTTTGTCAATTCCATTTGTTGAAGATATTGTCTTTCTTTCAGTGTGAGCTTATGGTTTCTTTTTCAAAAATCAAATATTTATAGATGTGTAGACTTTTTTATGAGTCTTTAATCAAATTACACTGATCAAAGTCTGTTTTGTGCTAATGCTGTTTTTATTTTTATAGATTTATATTAAAATTTGAGTTTGTAGATGGTGATACTTCCTGCAGTTCATTTACTATCCAGAACTCTTTTATACATCTTGTGCTACTTGTGTTTCTATATGAAGTTTAAGATAGTGCTTTCAAGATCTGTAAGAATTGTATTGGAATTTTGATTAGGATTGCATTAAATCTTTATATTTTTGGCAAAAAATGTCTGGTCTTTTTACTATGTTTCTTCTACTGAAACATGAGTATGTGACATTTTCCCATCATCTGGTATCTTCATTAATTTCTTTCTTCTTTGATTCAAAGGTGTTGTCCTTTGTTTTCTTTGTTTTTATCATACTATTCTTTCATATGCTGGGTTAAGAGTTATCACAAGGTATTTCCATCTTTTTATAGCTATTGGGAAACAAGTGGCTTCTTAAATTCTGTCTAGTCCATTTGCCATTTGTAAATAGGAATTCTATATTTTTTGTATGTTTACTTTATTTCTTGACACTTTGCTGAAAATGATCATCAGCTAAATGGGTTTCCTGTGAAATCCTGTAGAATAAAAATACTTTGAATATGTCCTTTCCAAATCTGCTTCATTGACCTTATTGCTCTAACTGAGACTTCAAATTCTATATTGAATATGTACTGCGAGACTGGACTAAAACCTTGTCTTTTTCCTGACTGAGTGGAATTATTTTGAATTTCTCTCCATTTAAGTTGATGCTGGCCATGGGCTTGATACTAACAGCTTTTATTATGTTGAGGTACAGCTCTTTGTGCTGATGTACAGCTTTTTGATTTCTTTTATCCCTTAGTTCTCACAGACTTTATCATGAATGTGTCTTGGATATTGCCAAAGGCTTTTTCTACATATAATGATGTGATGATTTATAATTAGTCTATATGGTAGGTAGCATTTATCAATTTATACATGTTGAAATATTCCTTCATTTCTAGGATGAAACATACTTGATCATGGTAGGTGATCATTTTGGGAACAGGCCCAACTCCAGTTGTTTGGAGACCCATTTGAAGATCAAGCTGCACAATGTTATGTATGTTCAGAGAGCCTTGGTAAAGCCATGCTCACTCTTTGGTTGGTGGTTCAGTTTCTCATAGCTACTAAGGGTCCAGCTTAGTTGATTCTGCTTGTCTTCTTGTGGAGGTTTTTATCTCATTCAGAGCCCTCAATCCTTCCCCCAACACTTCCATAAGACTCCCTGAGCTACACTCAATGTTTCATTGTAAGTCTCTACATCTCTTTCCACTAGCCACTGGATTGCTCCTCTCAGAGGAAAATTAGGTCAGGCTCCTCTCTGTAAGCATAAAGTATTACTACTGTCAGGGATTGCTTCTTGACCATGCAATGGGTCTCAATTTGGACTAGTCTTTAGTTGGTCATTACCTCTTTCTCTACTCCACCTCTGTCCCTGCACTACTTGAAGGCAGGACATATTTTCAGTCAAAGGTTTTATGGCTAGGCTGCTGTTTGGAGATACTCTTTTGGATGTCTTTTTATATTTACTTTACAAGCATTACATTGAAATAAATTGCATCCATATACATAAGAGAAAATGACCTGTACTTTGTTGAGTATCTATGTGATTTGTGTGTCAAAGTAAATATGTCCCCATTAAAAGAATTTAGCAATGGCCCTTATGGTTCTATTTTATGGAATAATTGAGGTTTGTTGCAGCATTAACTTCTTTGAAAGTCTAGTAGAATTCTTCGACAAAAATCACTGGCTCTGAGCCTTTTATTTTTGTTTGCTTGTTAGTTTGTTTTGGGTTAGTATGCTTTCACAATGGTATATGGTTCAGGTTGGTTTAAGTTGCTTATCTGATCTTGAATTAACTTTTGTAGGTAGCATATATTAAAAAAACAGTTATTTCTTATAATCAGTTAAATTGGTAGAATTTGTGTTTTTAAAGTATGTTTCTAAGATTCTCTAAATTCCCTTAGTATTCATTAGGCAGCCAATTTCACCTCTAATTTTCTTAATTTGGAATTTCTCATTCTGGCATTTAGTTAATATACCTTTCTCCTGATGTAATATCTATCAGTTATAGTAAATTGTTTCTTGCATACAACAAAAGGATTGATCCTTTATTTTCTGTCAAACTTATTAACCTTCCTAAAGAAGCAACACTTTGATTTTCATTGATTCGTTTTTATTATTATTTCTATTATATTGAATTCAAGGATTAATTTGACTATTTCTTGTCATTTTTCCTCTTGGGTTTTATTTCTATATTCTGTTTAAGTACTTCAAAAGTGTTATTAAGTTACTGAGATAACTCTGGTATTTGTTTGTTTGTTTGTTTGTTTATAATTATGTAGGCACTTAGTGCCATGCATTTTCAGCTTAGAACACCTTCATTGTATCTTTTTGGTTGTATTTTCGTTTTCATTCAATTCGAAAAAAAATAAATTTTTTTTCTTGATTTTTGTCTTGACCCATTTTTCATTCAATAATGATTTATTCAGTTCCCATGAATTTGTAACCTTTCTGTCATTTCTGTTGATGTTGGTATCCTGCTTTAATCCATGGTTGTCGAATAGAATACAAAGATTTTTTTCTTTTGTCTTTGTTTTAATCTTCATTTCCCTAATGACTAAGGATGTTGAATATTTCTTTAGGTGCTTCTTGGCAAATTCGGTACTTCTCAGTACCCCATTTTTAATAGGGTTATTTGATTCTCTGGAGTCTAACTTTTTGAGTTCTTTATTAGTCCTCTGTCTAATGTAGGATTGGTAAAGATCTTTACCAATCTGTTGGTTGCCATTTTGTCCTATTGACAGATTCAATGCAATCTCCATCAAAATTCTATCTCAATTCTTCATAGAGTTAAAAAGACCAATTTGCAAATTCATTTGGAATAACCAAAAACCCAGGATAGCAAAAACTATTCTCAACAATAAAATAACTTCTGGGGGAATTGACATTGCTGACCTCAAGCTGTATCACAGAGCACTAGTGATAAAAACTGTATGCTATTGTTACAGAGATAGGCAGGTAGATCATTGGAACAGAACTGAAGACCCAGAATGATTGGAAGACCTGCACACCTATGGTCACTTGATCTTTGACAAAGGATCTAAAAACATCCAGTGGAAAAAAGACAACATGGTTCAACTGGTCTTCTACATATAGAAAAATGCAAATTGATCCATTCTTAACTCTTTGTACAAAGCTCAAGTACAAGTGGATCAAGCACCTCCACAGAAAACTAGATACAACGAAACTAATAGAAGTAAAAGAAGGGAAGAGCCTTGAACACATGAGCAGAGGAGAAACTTTCCTGAACAGGACACCAACGGCTTATGCTCTATGATCAACAATCAACCAATGGAACATTATAAGGTTGCAAAGCTTCTTTAAGGCAATAGTGCTTCTTTTATGAACTTATATCCTTGTTTTTTATGCATAAATATTAGGAATTGCAAAGACCTCTTGATTTTTTAATGTTTTTAATGAATATATAATATTCTTCCATCTATATTCTGATTGTCAGGTTTTTAAATGATTAAAGCAGCTTGCCTCTAAAGTTCATTTGCTAGAAATATCTTCTTTCATCCTTTCCCCTGGTGCAATTTCTTTCCATTATAGTAAACTGTTTCTTCCATACAGCAAAAGGATTGATCCTGTCTTCCAACCATTCTGATGGTCTGGATCTTTTCATTATAGAATCAAGAAGATAGCTATTAAGAGTTATCAATAAACTGTGATTGTTTATTCCTGTTATTTTGCTGCTGTGGTGTTAGTTCTCATTTGAATTATTGGGTCTAAGGTTATTCCTCCCTTTGCTTGCTTGCTTGTTTGCCTATTGTTTATTTTTTGTTTGTTTGTTTTTTGGGGGGTCAGGGGTGTTTTTATCTTTGTTTATCTTCTTTATGTTGAGATGTTCCTTCCAGTACCATCTAGAAGGCAGAATTTATAAATAAAAGCTGTTAAAATTTAGTTTTATGAAAGGAATGTCTTTCTTTCTTCATTTACTGGCTAGTTTTTGTGTCAACTTGACACATCTGGGTTATCATGGAGACAGGAGCTTCAGTTGGGGAAATGCCTCCATGAGATCCAGCTGTGGGGTATTTTGTCAATTAGTGATCAAGGGGGAAAGGCTCCTTGTGGGTGGAATCATCTCTGGGCTGGCAGTCTTGGATTCTATAAGAGAGCAGGCTGAGCAAGCCAGGGGAAGCAAGCCAGTAAGGAACATTCCTCCATGGCTTCTGCATTAGATCCTGCTTCCTGACCTACTTGAGTTCCAGTCCTGACTTCCTTGGTAATGAACAGCAATGTGGAAGTGTAAGCTGAATAAACCCTTTCCTCCCCTACTTGCTTCTTGGTCATGATGTTTGTGCAGGAATAGAAACCCTGACTAAGACAAATTGGTACCAGCAGTGTGGGGTCTTCCTGTGACAACCTGACCATGTTTTGGGGAGGACTATGGAACCACGACTTTGGAACTTTGGGCTTGAAGATCCATTCCTTGTTAAGAGCTCTGTCACATGTTGTGTAGGAGCTTGGAAGATAATGTTGAGAACAATGAAGAAGATGAGGGTCTGGCTTGTGAAAGTTCAGGGGGAAAATTAAAGACTTTTTTCAGGGCCATTGCTATTTTGATTGGGAAGATGCTGTGGTTCTGGTTAGCTGGTGCTGAAGAAACAGCTGTGATTAACAAGATACCAGAACTACTAAAGCAAAAACTTTGCATTACTGGGACTATTGATGCTGGTTACCTGGAGCTAAGAAATTAGCGGTGATTAAGAAGAGACCAGCATCTCCGAGGTGACATCTTCTGGGAAGTGTTTTCTGAGAGCACAGAGGCTGTGTTCCAGAAATAGCCTTGTGCTGTGGCTGGACTTGGTAATGTGTAAGAGTTACCCAGCTGGTTGGTACTGGTTTTGAAGGCAGGAAGGGGTCATGCAGAGCAGCTGAGGCCAAGGAAGCACTGTGAGAGACCATGGAAGGCCATTGGTGAAATTGCAGCCTCAGTTGTAATTGATGGCCCAGGACAGAAGGGGTCATGCAAAGGAGTTGAGGCTTGGCACCATAAAGAGAGCCTATGAGAGGCTAGTGTTGAACCTAGTTACAGTGGAAGACAGCAGTGTTTTGGAGATGCCAGTATCATGAGGATGCCCACCAAGAACAGCAGCAGCAGTAAAGTGCAGGCAGCTGGAGCCTAGCAGACAAGTTGTGTGCTACAAAGGGCATGGCTGGAGAAGTGACCCAAGCCCTTGGAGGAGTCCAGAAGATTGTGAGTTGGATCACAGACATTGGATGGTTGGAGTTTGATTTTGCTTTTCATTGTGACTGTGCCCTGATATTTTTCCCTCTTGAAGGAAGAACACATTTTAGTGGATCCCAGAGTTAAGAGACTTTTAATTGTAAAAAAGACTTTGTATTTTAAAGGATATTGGATATTTTAAAAGGATTGAACTTTTAATATGTAAAGACTGTGGGACTTTTAAAGTTATTTAAGATCTTGGGGATGAGTAAGAAAAGGGTCAATTGTACTGGCTAGTTTTGTGTCAACTTGACACAGCTGGGTTATCACAGAGAAAGGAGCTTCAGTTGGGGAAGTGCCTCCATGAGATCCAGCTGTTGGGTATTTTGTCAATTAGTGATCAAGGGGTAAAGGCCCCTTGTGGGTGGGATCATCTCTGTTCTGGCAGTCTTGGATTCCATAAGAGAGCAGCCTGAGCAAGCCAGGCTAGGCAAGCCAGTAAAGAACATCCCTCCAAGGCTTCTGCATCAGCTCCTGCTTCCTGATCTGCTTGAGTTCCAGTCCTGACTTCCTTGGTGATGAACAACTGTATGGAAGTGTAAGCTGAATAAACCCTTTCCTCCCCAACTTGCTTCTTGGTCCTGATGTTTGTGCAGGAATAGAAACCCTGACTAAGACAGGGGTGGGGGGGAGTAGTTTTTATCTCTGTTTATCTTCTTTATGTTGAGATTGTCCTTCCATTTCCATCTAGAAGGCAGAATTTATTAATAAAAGCTGTTAAAATTTAGTTTTATGAAAGGAGTGTCTTTCTCCATCTATTTTAACAGACAGTTTTGTTTGGTATAGCAGGGTGAGGAGATTTATGTTCATTTAGAGATTTGTGAAGCATTTATCCAGTTCCTTCTGGCTTTTCTTTTTCTTTTTCTTTTTTTTTTTTTTCTTCAGTTTTTATTAGATATTTTCTTCATTTACATTTCAAATGTTATCCCGAAAGTCCCCTAAACCTTCCCCCATCCCCTGCCCTGCTCCCCTACCCACCCACACTCACATCTTGGCCCTGGTGTTACCCTGTACTGGGGCATATAAAGTTAGCATGACCAAGGGGCCTCTCTTCCCAATGATGGCCAACTAGGCCATCTTCTGGTAGATACGCAGCTAGAGACATGAGCTCTGTGGGTAGAAGTCAGTTGTTATTTTAATAGTTCTGCTTTAAAAGTTATTTGGTTCTCTACTCTCAATGTTTTTAATATTCTTTCTTTTTCTGTTTGTTTGATGGTTTGATTGTTATGTGTTAGAGAGATTTCTTTTCTGTTACATTCTGTTTGTTGTTCTTATTCTTATACCTTGAAAGACACCACTTTTTCTGGGTAAAAGAAATTTTCTTGTATTATTTTCGATAATCCTTTTTGAGTCTTTTTCCGGGTTCTTTCTCATCCCTCTACTCATGTTGCTCATGTATGCTGCTTCTTTACACTTTCCAAGATTTCCTTGATGTTTTGTGCCTGATTTTCTTGATATTTATTAACTTTACCCAAGATAGCTATCTCTTCAATCATGTCTTCACTGCCCAAGATTCTCCCTTCCATCTCATGTTTTCTGTCAGTTAGACTTACCCTAGAGGTTGCTGTTTACTTTCCTAATATTTTTACTTCTTTCTTTTTTTTTTTTTTTTATCAGTTTGGGGTTTTTTTTATTGATTCTATCTCCATTTTTATGTCTTGAACTGTTTTCTTCATTTCATTCAACTGTGTGTTTGTATTTTCAGAGGTTTTATTAGTGAAGTCTATTAGTTTATTCCTATCTTTTTTTAAAACTCTAATATATTTGTAATAGCTATTTTGATGTCTTTGTCTTGAGATACAGCAATTTTTTGACATCTAGGGCCTACTCTGGTAGACTTTCTGTGCACTACTAGAAACATGTCCTGGCTGTTACTGATTTTTTTTATGCATGCACCCATGTATCATGATTGGAGATTACTATAATTCTAGGTGCTGATGTCTCTTGTCTTTGTTAGGTGGGTGTTCTGCTTTTTCAGATTATGTTGCTCTAGAAGAATGTGGTAGTAAAGGGTTTTATATAGGAAGTGCTTATGAAATCTTGCCAGGTTTGCACACTGGTGGTCCCAGTAGATTGTGATTCTAGGTATTGGGATCATATATTTAAAAATGTGGATGAGATAAAAGGTGTTGAGTGGAGCTGCAGGCAGTCCACATGAAGAAGGCAAGCAAAGTGTGCTACTATGATCTTTGTAAACCTCTGGAAATGAGAGGAGTAGAACCCACACAGGTGATCTACTACAGAGCTGGGATTAGACCTGAGATTGTATTGGGAGGAAACTAGGGAAGGTAAAGATCTCCTATGTATTTCTGTGACTTCAGTGGACACTGTTTTCTTTTTTTTTTTTTTAAACTCATTTTTATCTTAAGTACATTTGTAAATCATAAGGAATTATATGTATCTGACAGTCTTCTTTCAACACAGATTTTCAAAGTAAAACAACTATATATGATGCATATATAACTATGTGTGCATGTGCAATTTTACACTGAATCAACTTATTTTAGCTTTGTTTTACTTTTTTTCTTTTTTTTTATTAGATATTTTCTTTATTTACCTTTCAAATGCTATCCCGAAAATTCCCTATACCCTCCCCCTGCCCTGCTCCCCTACACCCCCCACTCCCATTTCTTAGCCCTGGCATTCCCCTGTACTGGGGCATATAAAGTTTGTAAGACCAAGGGGCCTCTCTTCCCAATGATGGCTGACTAGACCATCTTCTGCTATATATGCAGCTAGAGACACGAGCTCTGGGGGTACTGGTTAGTTCATATTATTGTTCCACCTAAAGGGTTGTAGACCCCTTCAGCTTCTTGGGTAATTTCTCTAGCTCCTCTATTGTGGTCCCTGTGTTCCATCCTATGGACGACTATGAGCTTTGCCTTCTGTATTTTCCAGACACTGGCATAGCCTCATTTGAGATAGTTATATCAGGGTCCTTTCAGCAAAATCTTGCTGGCATATGCAATAGTGTCTGGGTTTGGTGGCTGATTATTAATTTTTCAGTGGATATTTTTTTAATTCTTTAAGTGATGCTTTATAGAAGACAGAATTGTCTTAGATCAAGTTGATGCATACTTGATATACCAGTCAATTTACTTAGAACTCTTAACTATAGAGGAGAAAAAATGCAGTTACTTAAGTAAAAATAAGAGACATAACATACTCTTTTTAAAATTTACAAAAAGGCATAAAAAGTAATATGTTTGAAAGAAATCCTCTAACTTGATAGCATCAATACTTTGTGGGATATTTTATTTTTATTTTTATAAAATAATATTTATTAAATATAAATATTCCTATGCTTTGAAAGGACTAATAAAATCAAAATTTACAGAGTTTACTCATGGTAATAGTTTTAGGGACATATTATACTTTTGTCCACTTTAGAATGTACCAGTATAATGATTTATCTGTACCTTAAAATACTTATAGAGAAACATGACACAAATCATTTAGTGACTGAAGAGTGTTCAAATACGTTGTTATTTATTGAGCTTTAAATATTTGTCTACATTCTTTTCCAGTATACTTAAAGGTTAATCTCCCACAGCATATAGCCATCTATACCAAGGACGAGTCATGTAAATGCTTTTGGTGATGTTTTGCAACCTTAAGTCTAAATGGTTTAGAACATTTCTTCCTTATGTCTCTGAGTTATGGCTCACAAGGTTATTTGTGAAATAGGCATTTAAAAAAATTCCATGTAAAAATCTCAATAGAGTGCAAAAATTTCTACTGAATTTACCAATGAATATTTTACTGACACTAAAGTAAATTAAATGCATGATCCATGCTTGATGCTACCAGAAACATCCCCTCAGGTGTAATTCTCTTTGACTTACAAGGTGTCCTTGGCTTGCAGCAATGATAACAAATGGAATCAATCAAAAAGTCTTTGGTTCAGCCCCTATAGTGAAAGCTGATGAAACACAGCGGAGCCATATTGATGGATGACATAAATGACTTGTTAAGTCCCATCTCTCCGTCTGTAGCAAGTACAGGATCAAATGTGCTCGTGCTGGTGATTAGTTTTCTAAATATAAGTGTTACTAGAAAATTAAGTGAGGTCATTAACAGAACTGGAAAGAGCATATAGAAAGGTTGTTCCCTGATGTAGTCTAGATAAAATTGTAACATCTTCATATGGTTATGAAAATCTTATGTTTAGCCTTAACTTTATCATTGTCAGAGTCATCAACACTGATAATAAATCTTGTTATAGAATTTCTTTTTTTAAAAATTTTTTCAAAATCTATTTTTTTCAACTTTTATTAGATATTTTCTTCATTTACATTTCAAGTGTTATCCAGAAAGTTCCCTATACCCTCCCCCCTACCGGCCCTGTTCCCCCACCCATCCGCTCCCACCCCCTGGCCCTGGCGTTCCCCTGTATTGGGGCATATAAAGTCTGCATAACCAAGGGGCCTCTCTTCCCACTGATGGCCAACTAGGCCATCCTCTTCTATATATTCAGCTAGAGACACGAGCCCAGGGGGTACTAGTTAGTTCATGGTTATTCTTCCACCTATAGGTTTGAAGACCCTTTCAGCTCCTTGGGTACTTTCTCTAGCTCCTTCTTCCTTGGGAACCCTGTGTTCCATCTAATAGCTGACCTTGAGCTTCCACCTCCATGTTTGCCAGGCATTGGTATATTTTCCCCCGAGACAGCTATATCCGGGCTCTTTCAGCACCATCTTGCTGGCATATGCTATAGTGTCTATGATTGGTGACTGATTGTGGGATAAACTATACCTCTTAAGTTAGGAGAAAACCTTAGAAAATATAACTAATATTACTACTATATGATAATTAAGTGGAAATATGTGTAGTGAAGATAAAAAGCTGCACTTAGAAACATAAGAGGACCATTGTTGATAGAATAAACTTACATTGACATAGCCTCTTAAAACTGCAAGTTAATAGTGTAAGACCCTGCAAACTCCACTTGAGATAGATCCCAATTCATGCTCATCACTGGAACTTCTTTCCCTCAGTCTCTTCTCCATGTTTGTCCCTGCAGTTGTTTCAGACAGGAACAATTCTTGGTCAGCATTTTTTTTTTTTACTATAAATTAAATGCATGATCTATGCTTGACTGTATCCAAATGGCTACCCATCCCTTCATTTGCTGCCCTAACTTTCTACTGGAAGTGGCCTCTCTAATTTCCTTCACACCACTGTTGGGCATTTCATCTGAGGTCACTCCCTTTGAGTCCTGAGATTCTCTCACTTCCCCAATCTCCCATACATTCTAGAGGGTCTTCCACCTCCCACCCCTAGCCTAGCATGTGTGTCCTTCAAGTGACCCAACAAGCAGATGACTGAGACAGAAACAGATGCTTAAACCCAACCAAGACACAGAAGGAGGCCCCTGTAGTTGAATTGGAGAAAGGTTGGAAGAAGTTGAGGAAGATCTTCCTATGAGGAAGATCAGAGATCTCAAAGGTCTCAGTTGAGACCTCTGATCTTCCTATGAGGAAGATCTTAGGTCTCAACTGAGACCTTTGAGATCTCTCAGACACTGAGACACCAAACAGGCTTCATACATTAGCTGGTCCAAGGCTCTGGACACATATACATCAGAGGAATGCTGGGTGTGGAGTCAGTGATTGAAGATGTGCTTAATACTCAAGAGACTTGAGGACCCAGGAATGGGGAGGTCTGGCACAGGTTGGGGTGTGGGGTAAGGGGACATCTTCATGGAGACAAGGGAGGGGGTGAATGGTATGAAGAACTGTGCGAAGGCAGACAGAGAGATGGGTAATGATGGGACTGTAAAAAAAATTAAAAGTAAGAAAAATATGCAAGGCAAAAGAGGTAAACATTATATAACAGCTGAACCTTCTGGAATGTGTCCACAGGGATGGGTTCCTATCAGACAAAAATGTCAGCTGGCTGAGATTAACTGGCAACATCAGTGCAGTCTTCTCTCTCACATGTTTTCATTTGTCAGTGTTTACCTTATGCATGCTCGGCCTAGTTAGTTTCCCCCAAAGCATTGGAGGAGAAATCTTATAGCAGATAATTATTTTGTGTACAGGCTCCCAGTTTAAACAAGCTTTGGTAACAATCTTAATTGAGTTTGATAATGGTACCAAAAAAAAAAAAATCACCACAAAGTCTCTGGTTTTCCTTAATGCCATTTGTGTGACATGTATCTGTAAACAACTGATTTATGTCACTTTAATCATAGCATGTGTCATTATTATGTTTCTTTCCTTTAATTGCTATTGGTACTGTTTGTGGGAGAAGGCTAAAGATATGTGAGGTTAACAAAAGGTATACATGAGGTTAACAAAATGTAATATGAATAATTTAATTACTCAGTGGGTAAGTCTGGTATCTGAAAGTAATACTGTGAGATGTGCTTTTCTAAAAATAAAGAAAAAAGTATGTAAAGTCAATATTTTTCTTTTGTTAATTTGTAAAAACTACAGTGTTGTAGCAACACAGTAGATAGAAGTTAACAAATCTAAACTGTTGCTGACAGTAAAATATTTGGCAAAACTTAATGCTTAGCATGTTATAATACTATCTTGTGACATAACTCTCAAAACATTACTAGAATTACATCTATTATATTAACTCATAATATGACTTCTACAATTGTTAGTGCAGCCAATATGCTCCTCCAAACCAATGCAAACTTTGAAATATATTTTTACTTCATATTTTTTGGATTTCTTCAAAATTTTTATTGAATATTTTGGAATTTCATATTATGAACCTTGATAGCATCTACTTCAAAATACTCCCAAGTCAACACCACTGTTTTTGTGACCTTCCCCCCCAAGATAAAAAGATTAAGAAGGAGAAGGAAGAGGAGGAAAAGAAGGAGTAGAAAGATGAGAAGGAAGAAGTAGAGGAGGAGGAGGAGGAGGAGAAGGAGAAGGAGAAGGAGAAGGAGGAGGAGAAGGAGGAGGAGGAGGAGGAGAAGGAGGAGGAGGAGGAGAAGGAGAAGGAGGAGGAAGAAGAGGAAGAGGAGGAGGAGGAGGAGGAGAAAATGTCCAATTTGCCTTGCTTATACACTTAATGGAGCATGATCAAATTCCCAGTGGCCTGTGCCTTAAAGAAAAACTGTCCTTCACTACTGTACCACACCAGAGCCATGAATTTTGAAAAAACTACACCTCAGCATCATTATTATAATTTTAATTTTTGCTATGGTATTAATGATAGAAGAGAAACATAAAGAGCTCTATGACAAGCCCTACTTCCACCTTACTACACCCCTCCCCATAAATTAATGCCCTAGACAGAAAGCCATCAAAGAAAACTCTTAAAATGTATGAAGCTAAATATTTTAATAAATAGGTTTCATATACCAAAATTAAATTGCTGAAGGCATTTCATATTCATAGCAGTATAAATACAGTAGTAGAAACCATACTCCATTGCATCACACATGTTGTCCCCCTTCTTAGTGGTCCCTGCTCCCTGAGTTCTTCATGTCATTCCTTCTCCTTTTTGCTTCTGAGAGAGTGCTCCCCCACTCCCCCACCCTCCCCTACCCCATAACCTGCCAGCATCCACTTTCCCTGGGGCATCAAGTTTCTACAGGATTAGATGGATCCTCTCCCACTGAGGCCAGACAGGTACATATGTACTGGGGGCCAAGGTCCAGCCCTTGTATGCTGTTTGGTTGGCAGCTTAATCTCTAGGAGCTCTCAGGGTCCAGGTTAGTTGATACTGTTGTTCTTCCTATGGGGTTGCAACCCCCTCAGCTCCTTCAGTCTTCCCCAAAATCTTCCTTAGGGGTCCCAGATCAATGGTTGGCTGTAAGTATCTGCATTGTCTCAGTCAGCTGCTGGTAGAACCTCTCAGAAAACAACCATTCCAGGCTCCTGTTTACAAGCACAAGCACAATGTGAAATCAGTAATAGTGTCAGGGTTTGAGGCCTGTGCACTGGATGAATCCCAAGGCGAGGTGGTCACTATGTTGCCTGTCTTTCATACTCTGCTCCATTTTTGTCCATGAATTTCCTTTAGATGGGAAAAATTCTTGGTAAAAACCTTTGAAGATGAATTTGTGGCCCAATGTCTCAATTTGTGGGAGATCTATTAGAATTTTTTTGAAAATTATTCTCTGTGTAGTAATTGTATAGTTTATATTAAATGAGATACAATGCCAAAAACCTGTAGATCTATATTGTTTTTTAAAAAAAATCCTAATTCAGAAAATATAAAGAACTATAGTTTGGGGTCTTCAACCTGGGGATATAAGGTAGAAGATAAATTTCAAATGAAGTTATATATATAAGGAAACATAAATCAAGGCATTTTTTTTGTATATTATCTATGGTGCTGAAACTTGTAGGGAGCCATTCAACCACTCCTTAAAGAGGGCACTGACCAACTCAGCTGTACTGGCATAAACAACTCTTAATTGGCATTAGGCAGTGTCAGCTGTGGTTTGATCTTGTGCCTGAGCAAGAGCCACCGGGCAGCCCCAGACCACCTGGTGTGTGGGCGGGAGCCACGAGGCAGCTAGGTGATTGGCCAGGACAGGGTTTAAATAGCTGCTCCTGGGTTGGCTCGGGCCCCCATTCCATTCTACGACTCCACTCTGCTACTTCACTCTTCTCGGCCCCATTCCGCCATTGCACCATTCTCACTCTGTAACTGCATGCATGGCCATTCTGCATTGCCATTCACCACATTACATTTCCTGAGTAAACTGTCCTGAGAAGAAACCTGGTTTGTCCTGCTTCTTATTCTCGCTGGGCGGTAAAGGCGAACGACAGAAACTCACAATTATTTCTCTTTCTGATGTTGGAGGTTGCACTCATGAATTTGTTGCAGGAAATACAATACATCCACACCATTTAGGTTGCAAAGCAGCCTTACAGAGCACAGGGAGAGCTTAAAGAGTGGTGCTATCACAGCTTTATAGTAATGCATTCCAGTGCCTCAGTGTGTGTCATGGAGCTGCAGATCCTGTTGTACCAGTTCCCAAATGGCAAGCTGATGCATACCTAGCTTTCAGGCATCCCACCCCCAAAGCAATAAAACTGATAAGATGAAAGCAATTTATTGGAGAAGCTGAATTGTCTTCTCTCACTATCCAGCATTTGCTTACACACACACACACACACACACACACACACACACACACACACACGCACACATACACTGTGTTATATATGTGTGTGTGTGTGTATATATATATATGTATATAATTGTGTGTGTGTATTTTGTGTGTGTATGTGTGTATATGTGTGCATGTATATGCATGTGTGCATATTTGTGTATGTATTTCAGCTATTATCATAAATGCACTGAAGGTTTTGAACTTCCCTAATCTCAATTATCAATCGATTTCAATCAGAAACAGAAAAATAACAGTTTAGTGTATCAAAACATTAGAGGAAGGCAACGTGGGTAGAAGAAGGATTTATGGTTTTGTTTTTGTCAGTGATAAATATTTCTTCCTTCCCCCCACACTTTTTTTAACATCCTGACAACAGTTTTTCCCCCTCTGTCCTCCCAGTCTATCCCAGTCAACTTCCTGTCTGCCCAACCCCCATATCCTCCTCTTCCTCTTTCTCCTTCTTTTCTTATCAGAAAAGGGAACTCCTCCTAAGAATATCAACAAACATTGGTATATCAAGTTGCAGTAAGACAATGCACCTCCCCTCCAGGTTAAGACTGAACAAGGCATCAAAGTAGGAGGAAGAAATCCCCAAAGTATGCAAGAGAAAGAGTTAGAGACAGTGCCTGCTCCTACTGTTAGGAGTCTCCCAAGAAGACCAAGCTACACAACTGTAACATGCAGAGGTCCCAGGTCAGACCTTTTCAGGCTCCTTGGTGGTCAGTTCAGTTTCAGTGAGCCCTAGTCAACCCAAGATAGTTAATTGTATGAGTTTTCTTGGAACTAAACTGAAATCTCTATAACTCTGTAGACTCCTTAGCAGAATAAAGTAATTTACAAAGGATCCTAGAGCAAAAAAAAAGTCTTTAAATGAATGAAAATGTACTGGCTGGTTTTGTGTGTCAACCTGACACAAGCTGGAGTTATCACAGAAAAAGGAGCTCCAGTTGAGGAAATGTCTTGATGAGATCCAGCTGTAAGGCACTTTCTCAATTAGTGATTAAGGGGGGAGGGCACACTGTGGCTGGTGCCATCACTGGTCTGATAGTCTCAGGTTCTAAGTGGATATTAGCTCAGAAACCGAGAATACCCAAGATACAATTTGCAAAACACAAGACAATCTTGAAGAAGGAATACCAACATGTGGATAATTCATTCCTCCCTAGAATACCCATGGAAGTAGTTATTGAGACAACGTTTGGAGCTAAGATGAAAAGATGGACCATCTAGAGACTGTCCCACTCGGGGGTTCATCCCATATTAAGCCACCAAACCCAGACACTATTGCATATGCCAGCAAGATTTTACTGAAAGGGACTCTGATATAGCTATATCTTCTGAGGCTATGCCAGTGCCTGGAAAATACAGAAGTGGATGCTCACAGGAATCTATAGGATGGAACACAGCCCCCCCCCCCCCCCCAATGAAGGAGCTAGAGAAAGTACGCAAGGAGCTGAAGGGGTCTACAACCCTATAGGTGGAACAACAATATGAACTAATCAGTANGTAATTTAAACCCCTTCTTAAGAATTTTCCCAGGCCTTTTCTCACCATCATCACTGAGGTGACTTGTTCTGTGTCTAGTTCATTGAAATTCCCAGACCCAGATGGTCTGATACCCTGATATTTTAGAGGTTTGTCCTTGTTTACTTTTATCTAGTAAGTGAAGCCCAGATACAGTTCTCCCATCTCTCTTGAGTGGCCCATGAGTGTTTATTGGGACAATAACTGCTTAGCATATTGAGTGCCTTAGAGGTATAATGTTAACAACTTCTAATTAATAGTGTGAGTCCCAGTGAGTTGTGCTTCTTCAAGAGATTTGAAGAAATTTTTGTGTGATAGATTAACATTTGAGAGCATAAGTATTCCAATTAAGGGTCATGAATTTGAGAATATATGATCTACATACTATTAAGCAGTAGATATAAACAGTAATGCCTGTTGCTGGTTGATATCAACTAAAATCTCATGAACAAAAAATTTCCACTTTATCTGAGATTTTGTTTTATATACATGAGAATGGCCAAGATCAATATTTTAAAACAACAACAACAAGAAACAACAACAATAAAAATAAACTACAGTTAATGCTGACAAGAATGTAGAAAAGTAAGGATTCTCATCTAATGTTAGGAGAAGTACAAGCTTTTACAGTCATAATGGATATACATGGTATAGTCCCTAAGAAAAAGGGGAATAGCTCTATCTTACGACACAGCTGCACCACTCTTGAGACTACAAATAAAAGTATGGTTTATCTTACCATAGAAACACTAGCTAAGCCTTTTTTTATGTCTGCACTATTCATAATAGCTCACTTAAATCAGCATAAGAAAATGGACAATCTATATGTCCATTATAACTAATGTATAAAAGAAATATGGCACATTTATAGAATAGAATATTATTCAGCCATTTGAAAAACTAAAATCATAAAATTCATAGGAAAATGGATAAAACATAAAAACGCATCCTGAGTGAGGTAACCAGATCCTGGAAGACAAATATTGTAGGTATTCACTTATATGTAGATATTAGATGTTAGGTCAAAGATAAAAGCAGTAACCCACAGTACCATAGAAGGTTGATATAAAATAAGAGATTCGAAGGGGTGAGACCCAAAAGATATCCCTAGGAAGGGGAAATGCAATAGATAGGTATGGATGGTATCAGGAGCATCAAGCAGAAAAGAGGAAGGATGATAGCCCCAAGAGAGAAAACATGAGGAAAGACAGATAAAGTGCAATTTGAGGATTAGTATGGTAACCTAACACAACAGAAGCTTCCTAAAATATATATGTAAATGAAGTCTGTCAAAATAAAATCATCAAATAAGGAGGGAAACAGAACTTGTCTTGTTACCAATTTAAGATTCTATTACAGGGATTAGGTTCTAACTAATTAAGTTGTTGGCTAATGGATCTCTTGGGAACCCCCAAATAATCCATGCTGTTGCCCAAACTATAGGTTGCTCTCCACAAAATAACAGCAAGACCCTGTTGGGAAAGGCAATATGTACACAGCTCATTGAACATGGGAAGGGCAAGCAGGTGCCTCCATAGAGCCTTCCCACATGTGTGTTAGCATCTTTGCTCCAGGAAAGTCCTCATACACTACCTAAAGAGAAAGGTAAAATACCAACCTAGCTACAACCCTTCAATTTACAAAGTTATTCTTCCTGGAAGATTTACTAATACAATACTGGCAGTAAACTTGTTGGAGGAGCCAATCAATATCTGATTTTATGTAAGCCCCACTCCATGAGATGGAGTCCATACCTGGCACTGCTTATATGATTGAGAACCTGATGTTAAATAGTGAAAGGATCCAGGTAAAATTCTAAATACCACAGATGTACTAAAAAATGGAGGTATAATATATCTCCTATTGTCGTCCTGATAAAGCCATTGAGAAATGCCCTGTTCAGCCATCATCAGAAGTTTCCGTTCTCCTTCAGCAGATGGCAACAAATACAGAGATTTGCATTTGCAGAAAATGAGAGAACATGCAATACTCTTCCATGAAGGTGTGTCTACCAAATCTCTCACTTCAAAGTTCAGAGAACCCTCTAAAGGGAAGGTGGAAAGAGGATAAGATCCAATAGAGATGGAGGACAAAAAGGAAACAAGGCCGTCTAAATACATCAGGATCAATGCACATCAAACTCACAGAGACTGAGGCAGCATGTAGAGGGCCGGCACAAGTCTGCACCAGATGGAACCTAAGAAATAAACGGAGAAGTGAACACATGTCCCCATTCTTGACACAGAAACTTTTTCCCATTAAAATTTAGTTTTCTCCAGGGAAGCTTCACCCTGGAAAAAGACTGAGTCCTTAGCCTTAGGTGGCCAACTGAAAGTAAAGTAAACAGCACCTTTGGAGGTCTCTCTCTCTCTCTTGTCTCTTAATGTCATGTCATTTTAATTTTTTCTCATATTATTATACATATACTAATATGTATATTAATATGTGTATATGTATACATATGTATTAGATTTTTTTTTCCTCTTTAGCCCAGATCTGTTTTGTTTATATATGATGGCTTCCAGTTTAATGGTATATGGTATTGGGAAGGAATGTGTCTTTGCATCTATTGCTGGTTTGTGTCTTTTCTTGAAGTCTTTTCATGCTGTTCATTTAATTCTATTGCAATGCTTTAGTTTTTGTTATATATCCTCATACTATATTTAATTTTCTTTTCATTATTCCTTTAGAAGACTTACTATAAAAACAATTTCAATTATTAGTATGATATCTTTTTGACCTGAAGTAAAAAGAAAATAATATTTTATTTTTCCAACATTTCATATTCTTTGATATTTAAGTTCATTTTTCTTATATTTAACTGAACAGAATTAAGAAATCTTTTGACATATAATTGAGGTATAATTATAAAATGTCCTTCTTAGTAAACTGCAGATATCACAAGGCCATATGTAAAGACACATATACAAAGAAAAGTTTTATAACTCAACTTCTAAACAATGTGTTTAACGATCCAGTAATACTCTTTGTGGTTTCCTATAATTGAATGCAATTTGTCCTCAGCGTTTTGTCTGGGATTTAAACATATCCCACATTTTCTCATCTTTTATTCTCTAACATGGGTGTTAGTATATTACATTCCTCTTATTCTATAACATGGGCGTTAGTATATAACATGCCTCACAGAGCTGGACATGGTGAGTAAGCCCATTGTTTTAGTCAGTGTTTCTATTCCTGCACAAAGCATCATTACCAAGAAACAAGGTGGGGAGGAAAGGGGTTATTTGGCTTACATTTCCACATTGCTGTACCTAACCAAAGGAAGTCAGGACTGGAACTCAAGCAGGTCAGGAAGCAGAAGCTGAAGCTGAGGCCATGGAGGGATGTTACTTACTGGCTTGCTTCCTCTGGCTTGCTCAGTTTTCTTTCTTATAGAACCCAGGACTACCAGCCCAGGGATAGCACCATGCACAATATGCCCTCCTACCCTTGGTCACTAATTGAGAAAATGCCTTACAGCTGGATCTCATGGAGGCATTTCCTCAAGGGAGGCACCTTTTCTGTGATAACTCCAGCTTGTGTCAAATTGACACACAAAACAATGATATAATACAGAACTGCTTTAGGTATTTGTTGTTTATAGAAATGCATGATAAATGTAAACTTTTTTTTTTTTTCAAGACAGGGTTTCTCTGTATAGCCCTGGCTGTCCTGGAACTCACTCTGTAGACCAGGTTGGCCTCAAACTCAGAAATCTACCTGCCTCTGCCTCAGAGTGCTGGGATTAAAGGCGTGTGCCACCACACCCTGAAAATGTAAACACTTTTATCAATAGTTGTATTTACTTTAATGGTTGGTGTCCTGAGGAATGTTGTTTTTCAGAACTCAGAATTCTCTAACTTTTCAAGACAGGATCTATCATCTTTTAATAATGACCTTCTAGTCTGAAGATATTTTATTGACTGTGTCAGGAGAGTTGATGTCATCACACATAATCTAACACCTTAAACAGAAAGATTGTCAATAAGTAGGTAAAATAAGTAAGAAAACAATCAAATAATATATAAACAAATAAGTAAATAAGTAAATAAATAAATAAATAAATAGTAATATATAGTCAGTTTCAAAAGAAGTACATCTCTAAGGACTTGATAGTTTAAAAAGTTTATGGTTCACCTGTATCTAGACTTAACCTAGCACAGTCAGCATGCTTCCATCTCATAAATGTGCTGTCCCCACATGGACACTCTTTACTCTAAGCACTTAGCTACTAATAAACAAACATGGCATAGTTTCCCCTGCACATGGATCATTAAATGCCTATTGTTTATCCATTACCCTCTACAGTGTTATGTGTTTCTCTCCAACTCTATCAAATTCTGGTTGGCTGATTTGCTTTTGAAACATATTGAATGTATTTTGTCTGTCTTTCTAACCCAATGAGACTTTGTGCACATTCACTTTGTGATAAATTATGCTCCCTTGGCTGCAATCAAATTCTTTCTTAGTGAATGGAGCCACCTTGAATAGCTTTCATAACTGCTTTCCACAAAACTGGAAAAGGTAGACAGTGATAAAGCTGAAGAGTCCTCCATCCCTGGCAACTTGGCATTTAGCAGGTGATGTGTCTGAATCTCTGTATACCTCTGCAAAATTAGCTTACTCAATCTGATACTCTGTAATCACTTTACAAATGATCTTGAATAATTAATAATTTATCAAACTGTTTTTCTATTCTGTCAGATGAGATTAGGGATCAAACACAGTACCTCAGAATGCTAAACCAGAAATTTGCCAAAGAGAATTTCACCTCTAGTCCAATATTCTCTGAGGGTTTAGTATGTGCATGCAATGTATTCTGATCAATACAAACCTAGTAACACCCTTTCATCTTTTGTAGGAAGTGCCCCACTGCAGTTTCATTTTACCTTAACTAGTAGACTTATTGGCACTGTCTAGTATGTGTGTGTGGATGAAGGACAGCTACTGAAACCTGAGCAACATGCCTAAGGCTGACCACATCCCTGAAGAAAATGGATGTTTTCTACCATGGTAACCTTCAATTGCTACTGTCTCCTCAGCTAAGGGAGGAACTATGCTATGCATTTACACCACTGTAATTTTGGTTAGATTGAATTTATGAAGGTCTTGAATATACAAGAAATGGTTTGAAAATCAAGAATCCATTTAAATTCTGTTTGTTAATGTTTTAAGGGGAGAAAGGGATTTAGGTGGTTTACATTTAGATGCCACATTGTGTTATCGAGGGAATTCAAAACATGAGCCAAACACAGAAATCTCAGACACCATGAAGGAAGGCTGATTGCAGACTTATAGACCCAGGGTCATATATCTTTTATTTAAAGACCCACAAGGATTGATGCAGAAATGTTATAGCTTCAGTGGCTGTTTCTTCTCTGAGAGCAACAAAAAACATGCTGCCTGGACCAATCTGATCAAGGTATTCTGCAATTGAAATTCCCTTCTCAGAAGACCCTAGAGTGTACCTTGATGATAAAGTTACTAAGACAATTAACATGGTGGTTTGAATGAGATAATTCCCAGATTGGCCAGCATTTAAAAACTTCATTCACATGGTTATGGTGTTTGGGTTGGTATAGGAGATACTACCTACTGAAGGATATTTGTAATTGGGAAAATTTTTTGAGGTTTCCTGTACTTTCTTTGCTTTCCATAGGTGGGCCATGATGCAAACTCTTCACCATCTCCTCCACCATTCCTGAAGCTTAGGGCAATCATTCTGCACTGAATCTTTTTGAACATATAATTGCACATGTTTGTGTGCATGAAATATCCTATACAAACATAAAATTGGAACCCATAATATAAGCACTTGTAAGGGTACAAAAATGTTCTCACGAAACATTACGAAACTAATAATCTCTAGCAATCTTGACTTCATTCAGTGTTGCCTATCAACTATTTGGCACCAGTCTTTCCCTGAATAGTGGTTTCTTTCTCTGCTGAAACTCTATTGGAGAAAAATATTTTTGCATTTGCAAGGGTAATCTGTGGGATACAGCTTCCTGGATGGACATTGTTGCTTGTGTCTGCTTCTCTTCTCAGAGCTGGGACCCTATCTGGTCAGACTTGTGTTGGATCCCATAGATGAATCCAGGGTCTCTATAAATCCAGATCTATATGTATCATGGTCTTGCTGTATTTAGAAGGCTTTATAATTTCCTGGTGTCTTACATGTCCTCTGGATTTATTCTAAACTTTTTTACTGGTTATTTTATTTATTGACATTTCAAATATTATCTCCCTTCCCAGTCTCCCATCGCCAAACTCCCTATCCCCTATCCCTTCCCCCATGCTTCTATAAGGGTGTTCCCATACTTAGCTACCCACTCCCACTTCACCACTAGCATTCTACTGGGCTGGAGCATGGAGCCTTCACAGAACCAAGGCCTTCCCTCTCCTCTCATTGATACCAGATAAGGCCATCCTCTGCTACATATTCAACAGGAGCCATGAGTCCCTCCATGTGTACTCTTTGGTTGCTGGTTTAGTCTCCTGGATCTCTGGGTTATCTGTTTGGTTGATATTGCTGTTCTTCCTATGGGATTGAAAACCCCTTTCAGCTCTTTCCGTTCTTACCCTAACTTCTCCATTGGGGTCCATATGCTCAGTTCAATGGTTGGAAGTAGAGAGTGGGAGGGACTTGGGAGGAAGAGAGAAGGGGGAGAGGAAAAAGGGGGACAGGATCATGTGTGGGAGAAGATGGGGTTAGATGTACAGAGGGTCAGGAAATTGAACAGAGGTGTATAGCAATGGGGGATGGGGAACGGGATAAACCAACAAAATGTCCTGCAAGCCCAGAAAGCAAGAAGCTCCCAGGACCCACTGAGAATGTGACATTAACTGAAATAACCAACAAAAGGGAGAGAGAACTTGTAGAGACCATATTGAGAGGTTAGGCATGGCCCACTGGTTGAGGGATGAGGCCACCCACCCTTCTCAAAAAATTTAACCCATAATTTCTCCTGTCTAAAGAAAATACAGGGACAATGACTGGAATAGAGACTGAAGAAAGGCTATCCAGAAACTGCCCCACCTGGGGATATGCATCCCATATGCAGACACCAAACCCAGTCACTATTGCTGATGCCAAGAAGTGCTTGCTGAGAGGAGCCTGATATAGCTGTCTCCTGAGAAGCTCTGCCAGAGCCTTACTGATACAGATGAGGATGCTTCCTGCCCTCTGGATTTTATACCTGTTCTGTCTCCTCTTCCACAGAGTCTCCAGAGCACTGAGGAGCAGGATTTGTGGAGACATGCAATTTAGAATTGAATGTTCCAAAGTCTCTCACTTTTTGCTTATTGTTTAGATGTATTTAGATCTGTATTTCTTTTTATATGCTGTAGAAGGAATCCTCTGCAATGATGGCTGAGCAAGGCACTGGTGAAAGAGGAACCCACAGGGATAGTTATGGAGGAAGGAGGAGAAGGCCATTAGGAGTAATTCAACTGCTAGGTTCCTTTAGCAGAACTATAGTATTTGCTTTTTCCGAGAAACCATTATCTATCTAATCTTTACCAACAAGGAAATGTCAGGGATGTGTTGCAACTTCCAGGGTGGCACTTGAATCCAATCAGACACTGGATTTTTATTTCCCCACATTCTGTTTTACACATCCACAAACATTTTAAAAATAAACAAAATGATACTTGGTAAATCTTTTATGTTAATTGTTTAATCCATAATAACTATGGACAAACATTTCATATACCCTTCCCTCTAAATAGTCAAAAAGAATTTTCTAGGTTTCTATCAAAATTAATATATTATGTTAACAGAAAATAGTAGCACTAGATCAATAAAGTCACTTAATTTAAGATGGCCAATGGAAGGGTTTTGTTCTTGTTTGTTTGTTTATTTTTTAATTTTATTTTTTTTTTTATTTTTTGTTTTTACACCCTGTATTTTATCCTCCCTCCTATCCACCCTCCAACTCTTCCACACCCCATACCTCCTTCAAATGCCCCTGTCTTCACATGAATGCTCCCATCCCCCACCCCACTTCACCTCTAAACTTCCTGGGGCCTCCAGTTTCTTGAGGGTTAGGTACATCATCTCTAAATGAACACAGACCCAGGAGTCCTCTACTGTATGTGTATTGGGGGCCTTATATCAACTGGTGTATGCTGTCTGTTTGGTAGTCCAGTGTTTGAGAGATCTCTGGGGTCCAGGTTAATTGAGACTACTGGTCCTCCTACAGGATCTCCATTCTCAGCTTGTTTCAGGCTTCTCTAATTCAACAAGGGTCAGCTGCTTCTGTCCATTGGTTGGGTGCAAATATCTGCATCTGACTCTTTCAGTTGCTTGTTGGATCTTCCAAAGGGCCATCATGATAGATCCCTTTTTGTGAGTGTTCCACAGCCTTAGTAATAGTGTCAGGCCTTGGGACCTTCCCTTGTTTGCTGTAAGTGTTCCTATTCTCCAGCCTAGTTGGGTAAGATAAACATACACATAAAGAATTTCTGTGAACTTATTTACTTTGTCTGTGTGAAGCAGAAGTTTTTTTTTTGTGGCTAACAATTATCATTTGACAAAGATGCTTGAGTACCTGACTCAACAGGTGTCTTTGGTTTTGCCATGCAACAACTTGTCAACTATGCAAGACCAACACTAATCAGGGTACTGTAGTCAATTTTGCTATCATACATCTGAAAAAATAACAAATTTCATTTAAAAAATGGTGTATAGTATTTATAAAATCAGTGTCAGAGGACAAATCCTAAGTGTGTTGCTCTCATAGATGATGGGAGATTTTTTTTATCCATGTATTCATGGTACATAAGGAAATTTATTTTATCATAAAGAAATGAAAGGAAATATTAGACTGACACAAACTAAACAAATTATCATTTCCATATGAGCTTTATGCCCTCCAATTATTATTTTTTTAATGGATGTTAACATATGCAAAATTTGTAGAAGTTCATGTACTTGTTTTTTTTTTTTTTTTTTTTTTTTTTTTTTTTTTTTTTTTTTTTTTTTTTTTTTTTTTTTTTTTTTTTTTTTTTGTAAAACTCTTTTAATCACCTAATATTGCTGCTTTAAGGAACCTGAATTGTTCAGGAACCTATTTATGCAGGCATCAGGGGCTAACATTGCATTCCTGTGGCAATAATAGCTAAAGTTTTTTTTTTTGTTTTTGTTTTGTTTTTTTTTCTCATGTTTAGCCTACTAAGCAGATATCTTTCATCTTTGTTATTGATTCTACCACAATGACATCGACATTATCTTATTCTTTCCTTTTTTTATCTTAATCAGATTAGCTGTGATGCCTTTCTTCTCAATAAAGCATCAATAGTATGTCCTCAAAATACCTATATAAAATTTAAAATAGAAGTATTTGTCTACAAGGAATAGTTTTTAAAGCAGAAGGACCAAACTGCATGGAATGTTCTAGGCTTTTTGAAATGGATTCAGCACCTTCTTAGTCTTTCCACTGTCTTTATATAAGAAACAACTGGAGAGCTAGAAACTTTCTTTAAGTAAGCTCTCTTCTCCAAGATTTATGGATGGTTTGGCTATATAGTCATTCATTCAGGAATATTTATTTATTTATTTATTTATTTATTTATTTATTTATTTTTAGAAACATCTGTCTTAATGTTAAGTCCCATGCCAGAAAGTTAATTTTCAATGCAAAACTAGGTCTCTGCTTCAGAAAATATAGATATAATTTACTTTTGTATATCTATAGAGTTCTATGACACATCAGAGACTACACTGATCTATCAGCATAAAATTTATTAAATTCATACTTTAATATTATGACAGGATTGTTACAGTTTCTAAAATAATTAATAACTCAGAGAAATGTACCTCTTCTTTGTCTCTCTCTCTCTCTCTCTCTCTCTCTCTCTCTCTCTCTCTCTTCCTTTCTTCCTTTCTTTCTTCCTTTCTTCCTTGTAGATCGTATTGGCACACATGATTGCTATAGCTTCTGGAACATCATAGCAAGTCTGGCTTGCTCTGCTATATAGCAGGTAGAAATTTTCCACTTGAAAGTTCTTTAAACAAAGGCTTTCAGTGCAAAGGTTAAGGGAGCAGGGGCAGGGTACTTGGACAGATCAGGTGTGTTTACTCTAAATAGACAGACGGGAGAGAAATGAATGAAAGGGAGAATCTCAGGTATTGTCCTACACACCAGGAAATAGACATAATTTTGAAATTCATTTTAAAGTTAGGCTTTTAAAGTTCAATGATTATTTTTATATGTGCATTTTATTTATTTGTTTGTTTATTTATTGCCTATTTTGATTATTTACATTTCAAATGTTTTCTCCTTTCCCGGGTTCCCCTCTGGAAACCCCATATTCCATTGCCCCCTCCCCCTGCTTCTGTGATGGTGCTCCCCAGACAACCTACCCACTCCAGCTCCCTGCCCTGAGAATGAACTTCAAATAGGTTTTCTCTTCATAATGTTATTCTGACCACATACCTGAAATTCCAAAGCAACAGAGCATCTTGAGGAAATTTAGATGTATGGTCCTAAAACATATCAATAAAAGAAAAATCATACTGATTTGATAAACAGATGCATGTCACTTAGGGGAAAGGTAAGAAAAATGTGCTCAGGTGGTGCTGCTGCTGCCTTCTCAGGTGCAGAGGAAAGTCTATTATCTATCTAATAATCTATCTATCTATCTATCTATCTATCTATCTATCTATCTATCATCCAATTATCTATCTATTATCCATCCATCCAACTATCTATTATCCATCCATCCAACCATCTAGCATTCATCCATCCAACCAACTATCTATTATCTGTCTATCTATCTATCTATCTATCTATCTATCTATCTATCTATCATCCATCCATCCATCAATCTCTCTCTCTCCTCTCTCTCCTCTCTCTCCCTCTCTCTCCCTACCACTCTCTTTCAATATGTATGTGTGTGTGTGTGTATGTGTGTGTGTGTGTGTTTGTGTTTATGCATGGGAAGATGTCAGAAATCAAAAGTGATTCCTCAATAACTTTTTACCTTGTGCTTTCTTATTTCTTTTGAGACAGGTACTTTCACTGTTCTAGAGCTCAAGTCAACACCAAAACACCATCACCACCAACAAAACAAAACAAAACAAAACAAAAACTTAGTAATTTAAATAATCAAACAGTAAATCTATGTGATTCCTTTCTCTTTTGTGTTTGGTCAAATATGAGTGTCCTATAGTCACTTAAAATCTCATGTAATGTTTTCGCTGAACAGACATTGAAAAGTAGAGATTGGATTTAAATGGAATTTTTCATTTAGGGAAAAATGTCTAAGTGGATAGTTTTCTGCACTGTCAAATATTTATTGTGATGTTATCTGAAAGAAGTAGCTATGCTGCAGATGTTGTTCAGTGATAGATTGCCTGCCTCATATGCATAAATCAATGTTTGACCTCCACCAAAAAGAGCAAACAAAACAGATTCAATAAATATAAACAGATTAGAAACTGGATATCTGGACCACCTGGCAGGAGCTCATCATTGTGCATACACTAGAGAAATTCAGTTCTATTTAGAAAAAGAATTAATTGCTAGAAAAGAACACACACACACACACACACACACACACACACACACACAGAAGAGAGACTCTTATAAGACATCCAGCTGTCAAGAGAGGAAAGTCACCTGCAGGTTGTCTCAGCATGTAGAAGTACTTGCCAAAGAGACACACAGAAAGAAATACTACTGATAATCATTTTTTTTTAAATTTAGAATTAGGTCTATTAACTGATTTTTTTCATGGTAACAAAATCACCTATTAATTAATCATATATTTTAATTGGCATATCTCTATTCCAGTTTGATAACTTAAATGAGAGTTCATAATTTTTAGGAACAGAGTTACTGTAAATCACAGATAATAAAGATTATTCTTAAGTATTTTTTATTTTCTATACATGTGCATGTTTTGCCTATATATTTGTATAAAACATACATTCAGAACTTATAGAAGAGGGCGTGGAATCCTCTATGACTGGAGCTACAGATTATTATGAGCTACCACATATTGTTGGTTATTGAATGTAGAGATAACATTTGGAATGTAAATAAAGAAAATATCTAATAAAAAAGAAAGAAAAGGAAAGGAAAAGAAAGAAAAGAAAAGCAGCCGGTGCTCATAAACTCAAGCCATCTCTCCAGACACTGAAATCATAATTAGCAACTTTCCAATATAAAATCAATACAGCATTAATTACTTTCCTATTGTTGCATAAAACACTCAGTGACTGAGTGAACTTATGAAAGAAATGTGTTTCTAGGGCTCAATGTTCCACCAGGTTAAATCTGTGACCAGCACGGGGCAGCGTGGCAGCAATGGGAAGGCTTATTGCTACAGCACTTGCTAGGAGCTCACATCTGAACAACAAGCAGGAAGTAGAAAGAAGGGGTTAACTGGAAATGGTGTGGATCTTTTAAACCTCAGAGCCCATCCTAAGTGACAGACTTCTGCCAAAAAGACCTTTTCTAATATTTCCCAAACTATTTCTGGACTGAGACCAAGCATTCCAGTATGTGTGCCTATGGAACTCTTCCAAAGAGAAAAATAAAGGCAATTTCAAATTCTTGTTTTATATTCCTGAGTAATGTCATTACAAATCAGAACATAATAATGAAATTCAATCTTCAGTTCCTTGGGTACAACACTGGCTTCAAAAATGGATGCCTCCTATTTGACAAATGTTAATATATATATCCTGTGTGATATGTTTGTGTGGCTTTGTCTTTTTCTGGGATTCAGCAGTGGCCATGGATACTGTCTCTATATTTTGCCTGCTTGGAGACTCTTTCCATCCAAATGAGTTTCCTCCTCTAGCCTTAATATGAGCGAAGATAACTAGTATTATTGAAACTTAATAAGACACATTTGTTAGGTATCCATGGAGGCCAACCATTTGCAGAAGAGAAACAATGGATCCTGAGAAGCCTGGAGGTAGTGAGTGAGTAGGGACCCTTGGGAGAGGAGGAGAGAGGACTGTGCAACAGCAAAAGAACACTAAAATTTTAGATTTGGGCATTATTTCAGAAACATTTTTCAATTAATGAAAGAAATTTGCTCATTTAAAGAGTTATTTGACATTGACATTTGGCATTGGTTGTGGGGACACTCAGTAAGAATGTCTGTCTCCTACTGACTAATTAAGAGACAAAGGAATAAAGTTGATTCTGGGAAAATCAGGTTTTATTTAAATGGAAACTGGCTACTATAATCCTAATTATTTTTATGGAAATTAAAAAAAAAAAAACAAGCATCCATTTTTTTCTTTTATTTTGTTACACTCCTGGCCCATCCTCTGACAGTTCCACATCCCATACCTCCTCCCTACCCCCTGTTTCCACAAGGATGTCCCCAATGCCCACTGCCCACTCCACCTGATCTCTAAACTCCCTGGGGCCTCCAGTCTCTTGAGGGTTAGCTGAATCTTCTCTGAAGGAACACAGACCCAGAAGTCCTCTATTGTATGTGTGATGGGGGCCTCATATTAGCTGGTGTATGCTGTCTCTGTGGTGGTTCAGTGTTTGATAGATCTCTGGGGTCCAGGTTAATTGAGACTGCTGGTCCTCCTAAAGGGTGTCCTTTCTCCTTAGCTTCTTCCAGATTTTCCCTAATTCAACCATAGAGGTCAGTTTCTGTCCATTGGCTGGGTGCAAATATCTACATCTGACTCTTTCAGCTGCTTGTTTGGTCTCTTGGAGGGTAGTCACTATAGGTTTCTTTTTGTGAACACTCTATAGCCTCAGTAGTAGTGTCAGGTCCTGGGACTTCCCCTTGAACTTGATCCCACTTTGAGCCTGTGGCTGGAGCTTCTTTTCCTCAGGCTCCTCTCCATTCCCATTCCTGCAGTTCTTTCAGACAGAAACAATTATGTGTCAGAGTTTTGACTATGGAATGGCAACTCCCTCCATCACTTGATGACCTGTCTTCCTGTTGGAGGTGGACTCCATAACTTCCCTCTCCCTACTGTCTGGCATTTCTTCTAAGGTCCCTTCCTTTGAGTCCTGGGATTCAGTCACCTCCCAAGTCTCTGGTGCATTCTGGAGAGTCCTGATTCCTCCTATTTCCAGAGGTTGCCTGTTTCCATTGTTTTTGCTGGCCCTCAGGGCTTCAGTCCTTTTCCCTCACCCAATACCAGATCAGGTTCCCCTATCTCCCCCACCTTCTTGTACACTTTCCCTCCCAGATCTGTTCCTCCCTCCCCAGTTGTGATTGCTTTCTTCTCCTTTCCAAGTGGGACTGAGGAGTTCTCACATGGGCCTTTAAGCTTTTTGACCTTTTTTGTTCTGAGGACTGTATCTTGGATATTTTGTGCTTTTCTTTCTCTTCTCTTCTCTTTTCTCTTCTCTTCTCTTCTCTTCTCTTCTCTTCTCTTCTCTTCTCTTCTCTTCTCTTCTCTTTTCTCTTTCCTCTACTATCAGCTTATTAGTGAGTGTATACCATGCATGTCCTTTTTGGTCTGAATTACTTCACCCAAGATAATATTTTCTAGTTCCATCCATTTGCCTGCAAAACTCTGGATATCTCTGTCCTTAATACCTGGGTAGTATTCCATTGCCTAAATGAATAATATTTTCTGTATCCATTCTTCTGTTATGGGACAGGAGTTAGACCTGAGACTCCAAAGTTCTTGAGACCTGCAAGGGCCACAATCCAATGTGTCAGAATTCACTCTACAGTACAGATTTTCTATAATAGTAAGAAAAAATGATTTTGTTTTATTCTCTCATCTCTTCCTTATTGGCCACTCAACTTTTAGATGATTAAGATGATTCAATCTTCCTAAAGTCCTTTTGTTATTTTGTATATTGAAAAACCTGTTAGGCATTGTTCCACTACAATTGAATTGGTCATATGGCTCTAGTTGTATTATCAATAGTGCACCTAGAACTTGCTTCACATGTGATCTTCGTTAATAAATGAATATGTTTTAAGTAACATTAATGCTTATCGCTCACTGAAATGAGTCCTCTTGCTGAGTCTCTCCTTAACATTTTCAGCACCTCCATATATATATATATATATATATATATATATAATATTTTTTCAAACAATTCTTTCTACAAATTTGTACAAAGGAATGAACTGTTTAACTAGCTTTGTGTCTTATTTAGAGGGGAAAATCAATAAGGCTTTGTTGATTAAACCACACAAAATATATTAAGTAATTTTTTTTTTCTTTTTTCTTTTCTGCCTTTAAAAAAAAAAAAAAATCCTTGCCTACTGATCAAGTCTCGGGGGCAATAAAAAAGTTTTTATTCTACAGAAAGAGAACTTGTAAATGTGCACACAGAAAGCCTCAGCTCAGAAAAGCATTGCTACATACCAGATTCGTAAACTCATCAATAATTTGGACGAAGCCTAAAGGCTATCCATACATGGATGTTAGAAAGTGCTGAACTGTGGAAAAATAAATGCATTCTACTCCAGCACTCTTGCAAAGCTTCAACTTCAAAGACACCGAATATGATGGAGACAAGCTTCTTTCCACTGTCCACATAACTCTGTTTACATTTCCAGGTTGGCAAAGTTTGGGGGAAAATATACAATTTAAAAGAAATATTTCTTTTATCTTCTGTGTTAATCTCTCTCTCTCTCTCTCTCTCTCTCTCTCTCTCTCATTTCCTATAATAAAAACTTTTGATGTGCTCACTGCTTCATGAGATAAAAATAGAATTCAATCTGTACGAGGTGGCAGAAGCTAAATCTATGGTATTTTCATGACCCAACTCTTGAAAGAAATTTAATAGGAAAGCTATGTTTGATACAATTCAGAGACTGAAATTATGTTCTCTGGCAGAATTCAGATAGCAAGGCTACATGTTTTTTTCCTTCATTTTGTGCTTGCAGATTGTTTCTAAATGAACTCCAAAGCATTAAAAGCATCTGACTTAGTACTTTGTTTGCAAATACCTGGTTTGAGCTTTATAAAGCTTGACCATGCTTCCTTAAGAAGGTCCATTAACAGCCAGCAACAAAATTAACCAATTTTTTTGCAATTAGATGTGCCCTTCTCAATGGAGGAGCTAGATAAAGTACTGAAGGAGCTGAAGGGGTCTGCACCCTATAGGAGGAACAACAATATGAACTAACCATCACCCCCAGAGCTCATGTCTCTACCTGCATATGTAGCAGAAGATGGTCTAGTTGGCCATCTTTGGGAGGAGTGGACCTTGGTGTTGCAAAGATTTTATGCCCCAGTACAGGGGAATGACAGGGCCAGGAAACTTGAGTGGGTGGGTTGGGAATCAGGGTGGGGGGGAGGTGTATAGGGGACATTTGGAATAGCATTTGAAATGTAAATAAAAATATCTAATAAAAATATTGTTAAATTAAAAAAAAAAACCGATGTTCTGTTTTGTGTGATTTGCTGAAAGTTATTGTGTTGGAATCTTCAGATTCAATGTGATGAGATTAGGCAAAATGAGCATTGGGCTATATAATTATATCAAGAAGAAAGGCAGCCTTATATGTAGAATTAGTATCCTTGTAAGAGAGAACATAGAGAACTATCATCCTTTCCACCATGAAGAGAAGATAGATGTCTATACACAGGAAACATACATTTTCTCAAATCTAGAACTATCTGCTTCTGGACCTTGGACCCGCCTCTAGAGTCTTGAGGGTAGTTGCATAATCTTTATAACTGATTCCATTTGTAATTAGTTGCTATAGCAGCCTGAATGTTAAAAGACATTAATATTGTCTGCAAGAATTTACTGAGGATAATATTTCCTAGGTAAAGCTTGTGGTCTGAAAAACTTCCTTCATTTGACATAAGTCATGCACACTCAGAAAAATGAAACTATTTTCAAATATTAGAATAATTGATATCAGTGAAAATCTACAATAGGATGGAAATCAGTTTAGGATCATCCAAGAAAGCTTTTCTAAATTCATCACTTTAGGTTTTTTCTTTTGCAGGTATTTTTTACAAAGCAAAGAGTTGTCCTGGTATATAGCAAGTATCTTCATGATAGTAACTGAAATATATAGATATAATTATATAGAACAATTAATGCATTCTACATCAACAGTTCATACCTCATCAGTAAAACTATAATTTCTAGGTTATCAGTATTTCTTGTTATTGAGAAAATTAAAGTAAACATAAATTTGGGTATAGCTGTGAAAAGTACAACCTTGACAAAAAAAAAAAAAAAAGAAAGAAAGAAAAGAAAAAGAAAGAAAGAAAAAAGATGGTCTTTTCCTAGAACTTACCTCAGTAATACTATTAATAAATGCCATAAAATATTCTTCTGAGGAACTTACATACTAAACAGTTGTAGATAATCTTTCTCAGTTGGAATTAAGTATAAGGAAGGAAGAGGGAAGGCACTTGCCTGCATGCCTATAATAACAAGTACTCCTGACTCACAGGTAATGACATTACACAATTTCAAAGCAGGAGGCTAGTCTTTAAATACACTGGCCTTTGAACTGTTTCTATGTTTATCTGCTTTTGTTGTAAGGTTAATTGCTCTAATAACTCAGAACAAAGAGCTTTGGAGAAAGCAGCTATGGAGAAAAAGTGTTCTACTCAGTTAAAAAAAAGCGCTACTTTAAAAAATACAAAATATTGAAAAACAATTTATAGAAGAGGAACTTGTGCTGTTATTTTTAATTTATTTCCATAGATAACCCATAAATTGTGCTATAAAACCATCAGGGACACATACAGAGAATGTAATTAATTTTCTGTGTTTTTAATTTCAGTTCAGATTTCAAAAGAAATTGGTATGTAAGCAGAGAATATGACATCTACAACTTAAGTACTAGTTTAAACAAAGTAACAAAAATAACACAGTATTTTTTAAAAGCTTTTGACCCTCATTTTTTTTCTGTTGTTCAAAATAATCTGTTTAGCATGGGTAACATGAAACAATCTGTTTAGCATGAGTAACAGGAGAGATCCTAGTGTGCTTTAGCATTTCTTTAACTGTCTGTTTTAAACTTAGATTTTTGCCTAATTGCTACTATAATTTAATAAAATAAATAATTGGTAAATTTGAATATTTTCATTCACAGTGATCATAGTTGGACTCAACAAGAGAGAGAGAGAAAGAGAGAGAGAGAGAATTTCATACCAAATTCCCTTATGAACAATGGTGCAAAAAATACTCAAGAAAATATTCCAAACCAAATCCAACAATACATCAAAAACATCCACCATGAGCACATAGGCTTCATTCCCGGATGCAGGGATGGTTCAACATATGAAAATCCATCAATGTAATCCAACAATACATCAAAAACATCCACCATGTGCACATAGGCTTCATTCCGGGATGCAGGGATGGTTCAACATAGGAAAACACATCAATGTAATCCAACAATAAACAATTTGAAAGAAAACAATACCACGTGATGTTTTCATAATATGCTGAAAACGCTTTTGACAAAATCCAACAAGTTTTCATGATAAAATTCTTGGTAAAGTCTTAATATCTATCAGGGATATATATATATATATATATATATATATATATATATATATATATATATATATATATATACCTAACCACAATAAGGGCAATCAATATACAGCAAGCCAATAGCCAACATAAAATTAAGTGGAGAAAAAAATTAAAGCAAATCCACTAAAATCAAGGATAAGGCAACAGTGTCCACATGCTTCCCATCTACTCAATATAGTACTCAAAGTTCTAGCCAGAGCAATAAGACAACTGAAAGAGATGAAGTTGATAAAAATTGGAATGGAAGAAGTCAAAGTATCACTATTTGCAAAAGGTAAGATAGTGTATATAAGCGACCCCAAAAATCCTACCAGAGAACTCCTAAAGCTAATAAACTCTTCCAGCAATATGACTGCATAGAAAATTAACTGTTGAAAGCTGCTGATATAACACACACACACACACACACAAATATATATATATATATATATATATATATATATATATATACATATATATACACACACACACATATATATGTACATATACATATATAATCACTTTTAATAATAATAATAATAAAGAAAAAAAGCCAAAAGTAGTAGAGTAGTAGGATAGTAGGGGAGGGGAAGATGGTTGTTGGAAAGGACAATGTAGTGCCTGGAACTATGAAAGAGATGGGGAAATGACTTAGTTATATTTTAATTCAAATGTTAAAAAAATTAAGAGGTTTAAAATAAAGTCCTTTTAATTTAAAGATCCATCTGGGGTTAGAAATATAAGTACTCACAAAATGTTGCAGATATTTTATCTTTTTTTTCTCAGTATCAAGATACATATTAAATCCAAGGGAAATAACACTACATTTTAATGAAATCTATGTTAGTTTATGAAAAATCCATCACATTTGTAGAACTTTGGTGTGCTCCCATGCTCTTGTGTAAATGGCACAGTTAATTCTACACTGTGTTCAGGTGAACATGATGAGATCAGATCTAAAATCCCCTTAATGTCCATGGTAAACACAAGACACTGAAAGAGACTGTTCACAAATTACCATTCAGTTGGGAGTCATATTGTCTAGATGTAAAGACATAACTATTTTAAGTAGAGCACAAACCTGCATGGGTGTCACTTGCTCTGGCTAATGTAATTATAGGCACATTTATATTTCTAAAGATTTTTACTTTATGGACATTTGATGCATTTAAGAATGTGAGGAATATGAGCCCATAAATGAGAGAGACAGGGAGAGAGAGAGGTAGAGAGGGGGAGAGAGAGAATGAGAGAGAGAGAGAGAGAGAGAGAGAGAGAGAGAGAGAATGACAGACAGACAGACAGACAAAGAGATACAGACAGAAAATGAGAAACAGACAGAGATGGAGAAAAAGACAGAGGTAGAGAGTGAAAAGGATGCTATTGTATGGCGTTTTAAACACTCATTACTTTTGAGACAGTGTATCTCACTGACTGTATGTTTCAGCAAGTTAGTTAAACTGGAAAGGTAGCAAGCACCAGAGACCTTGATGTCTCTGCCTCCCCAGAGCTGGCATTGCTGATTTGCCACCATGCTCCCTGTTTTCCTGTGGGTTCTGATAAATCAAATTCAATTCATGATGTTCATGAAAAAAAAAAAAAAAAAAAAAAAAAAAAGTGCACTGAGCTATCTGCATACATAGGCTTGTTTTTAAAGGTGCAATTACTTCAATCTTAATTATTATATATTCCATTTGCATATTTCTTTCTCATTGATCTGTAATTGATATATTATTTTGAAATGTGATTTTTCAGTTTCTTGTTGGTTTGCATTTAAAATTTAGAAATAAAGGTATGTTTACTGTTTTTGTTTTACTTTGTTATTATAAATTAGAGTATTTTTTCTTCCTAAAAGAGCTGAAATAGAGCATGACACGATTCCATGTCATAAGCTGAAGACATAAAGAAGGCTTTCTTCTCCACAAACTGTTTTCTTTCTATATTTCTGAAGTCATTATTATCTATGTTGTTGTAGTTTTTATACTCTCTGTGTGTCTCTCCCTCTCCTTCACCCTCTCGCTCTCTCTCTCCTTCTCTCTTTCTCTCTCCTTAAAGACACTGCAGTACTTCTCTGACTTTGTTGTAGCACATAGGGAAATTTGTATACTAGGAAAGTGTGTAGTACATTTAAGAGGATATGAGATTTGCTTCAAGGAAGAAATCCAATACTTTAAAGAATCTAAGCTTTACAGAGAGACAGTTTTGAGGCCTGGTTCAAGTAGAAGTCAAGGAAAGTTGACTTAAATAGTTCACATTTTGGATTAACCACTTTCTAAATGACAGTAATGACCTTTGCTATTTGGCAATACATTAAATGATAGAGAAAAGCAAGTCCTTTACACAGGGCCACAGGCACTCTGTAAACTTCAGTTACGTCTGTTAAATTCTGGGTTTCAGTTTTCTCCTTTATTTAAAACATTTCCAGATTAGTATTCTCTTAGCAATTTAAATCCTTCTAATCCATGGACATTATCCTTTAAACTGAGTTCTTTGATTTCCCTGAACTGACAGTCCTGGATGAGCTAATCATGAAGTGATATGCTATTGTGACATCTGTTTCTGTAGTGCCAGTTCTTTTTCAGCTTCTGATAGTTCATTAGTGCACTGAATAAGCAGCATAATTTCTTGACCCTTCCTGTTTATCATCCAACACATTAAAACAAGTGTATTTATTATTGAATGTGAAGGATCTTTAACTACCATCTTGCCATTGCGTGTTGGTTCTCTACAATATCCAGTTACTGTTAATTATGGAGAATCCTCTATGTAGGTAGTACCTGATAGGCTAAACACATATATTTCATTGGGCTGGACAATTAAAATAAGTCAAACCCCTTTTTATAAATCTTATCTTTTTTTTCATTAATTTGTCATAGTAAATTGAAACTTTTATCTAAATGGTATTTGCTAAATTGGAAGACCTTAATTACTATCATGCTTTGATTAACTGTGAAATACACAGAAGGTGTGGGGATGTCTTTCTATTTATTTATTTATTTATTTATTTATTTATTTATTTATTTATTTAGCTGTTTATTTATTTATATATTTATTATTTTGTTTATAGATGTATAATTTAGTTGTTAATTTATTAATGTATTAGATGGAGAATCTAATAAATAAAAACAGCATTTGTTCATGAAGATGAAACAAGAAAAACCTAATAAGATTGAATCAGAACTAAATGTAATAAAAGTGCTTTACATTCAATTAAAAATAGATTGAAAAAGATAATCCTAATAATTTATAAAGATTCCTATTACTGTTACTATAGTTTTGTAAATATCTTATTTTCTGGTTCTACTTTGTTTTACTACTCTCTTTCCTAATTGAGACAATGAGAAAAATTAACTAGCCCTTCCTACTATAGATAAAGGAGTTGTCAGAAAAAGAAAAAAATGTATTTGGTTCACATTTATTTTTTGAATTAGATTAACTTTTATTACTTTTATAATTTAATAAACTTCCTTTTATATATATTTGAAATCAATATTGCAAAGAGAGTAGTCTGTAGTATATTTGATTGTATTTTATAAATGAGCTTTTGATTATTGATAAATCATAATTGGAACATCTAAATTGGAAACAATTGCAGTAATTTTGCTTATTTACTAAAGTATACAGACTGATATATAATACTTGTTTGTAGATGTTCATATATATATATATATATATATATATATATATATATAATATAAATGTATATATATATGTATATATATAATATATACATATACATATATATATATATATATATACATATATATAGAGAGAAACAGAGACAGAGAGACAGAGAGACAGAGAGACAGAGACAGAGAGATACAGAGAGAGAGAGAGAGAGAGAGATGATTTGGGTCCTCATATATATTTAAAATATGTTCAAGTGTCATTATTGGTATTTTAGCCAAATATAATAATTTATTTGGAGTACAAATATATATGGAATAAATAAATAAATAAATAAATAAATAAATAAGAAGAAATATTTAAATTTGGTATTCTAGAAAACTGAGATTTTACACTATTGATCTGCTGCCCCTGAAAAGTCCTAGTACTGTTTCTAAGCATCATAAGATATCAAAAACCACATGTGTTTTTGTAGAACAATGAGGCCTAGTAAGAAAATGATTGCAGATTTCACAAAATGTAATGAGGTTTACTTTATGTAATGTATCACCATGTGTATAAAGGTTTTGGTCCTGTTTCCTTCCCAACCATAGCATCAAACGTGTGTTTTAAGTTACATGAACTATATGGTCCTAGAACACAGAGAAATCCACCAACAGTGAGTTTCCACATTAGGCATCTGGGCTAGGAATATGTGTGTGTGTGTGTGTGTGTGTGTGTGTGTGTGTGTGTGTGTGTGTGTGTGTTTGTGTGTGTGTGTGTGTGTGTGTGTGTGTTATATTTCGATTTAATATATGAAGACAAGAAAGTATCAGAAAATTGAAGTAAAGAAGTAAAGAGCTGACTATTAGATTAAGCTGTGAACAAATAATGTGCATATGTGTACAGAATCTTGAATGCTTTCAGATAAAATAAAGAACTTGAAACAGAAATGATCTAAAAGAAGAAAATATAAGGAGGTAAAATATTGGGTGAAAAATACATGTTTTGATATGGATGATTATGAAATAATGAATTTAAACACACCAAGAAATAAATGACATTTATTTATTTCAGTGAGTGTCTGTTCACATTTTTCTTTCTTTCTTTTGAATTTACTTTTATTTTAAAGAGCTTTTTAAAGAAATTTTGTTTAAGAAAATTGGTAGTATAATTTAAGCCACAATAAAACCAATGTAAATATTAACATGATAAGCTATGGATTAAGCATACAGGGTTAGAATTTAAATACAGTTTTAGCATAATTAATTATTATAGTTTATGAAAAAACATAAAAAGAAAGTAGAAAAATTAATCTATTTGGGGTAGTTTAGTCACTAAGAAATGGACAAGGTTTGATATAAAAAAAGATATAAAGTTAAAAAAAGATTGAAATGTACTTCTTAT
The DNA here is from genome assembly GCA_902729485.2 of Mus minutoides. Lineage (NCBI taxonomy): Eukaryota > Metazoa > Chordata > Mammalia > Rodentia > Muridae > Mus > Mus minutoides. The sequence continues at coordinate 37,964 of CACVCL010019458.1, read as the reverse complement.
CTGAATAGTGTTAAGATGATGGTGCTAGCAATGATTGCAAAAATTTTGAGCAGAGAGATGAAAATCTATAATTTGTTATTGCCATATTCACTATCTTTTTAATGGAAAAAATCTACTGAGTATTGTATTTGGCTGGTCTAGTCCTATAGAAATATTCATGTTCACAAGGCAGGGTTTCTCTCTAGATATACATATACTTGGAAAGATAACATTAAAGTCTTAAAACTAATCCATTTAACATATAAATATACATAGAGAATGAAATGAATACTGATTCTTGGGCATTAAAATATGTAAAGATGAGAAAGATTAATAGAGGTGGATAACAATTTGGGGGATTGAAGAGTGAAGGAACTGGGGCTGTCTAATTGTCAAATGAAAGTATTTCAAAAAATGCCTTCTACTCTGTCCTAAATTTATGTTATCATCTATTATCAGTCCTGTGATGCAGAATGGTCATCGTAGAAAGAGCATCATCATACACACAGTATGCTGTGGAAAAGCAGCTAGGGTACTCTTAATGTTTAAGACGCTTGTGAAATAGAAAAACAACAGTCATAAACAAAATCTAATATATGTGCATTTGTCAAGAGTGGAGTGAAATTTTGTTTTCTTAAATGATCTGGAAATGCTCATGTATTGAAACCTTGACTCCAAATGGTTTAAGATCCTTTTAGTGACAAAATAATGAAGATTCTGACCTCTTCAAAGCCTATTTTTTTCCTACAATAATTGGAATCAAATGTGTAACACATTGCTATGGAAAGAGATGAAGCAGGAGAAATCTAAATCCTTTTGGATAAACCATATAAAGAAAACTGAAAACCAAGAGAAACTTATGCAGAATAATATTTTAAAGTATAATATTTCTTTTGAGATAAGCCAAAGAAATTTTGTGAAATATATTTTATTTCATTAGATAAGATGCAGCATTCTTAATATTGGTATGTTTTAGCTTGTCACTGTATACTTGGTAAAGCAGATTGTCAGTTTAAAGTTAATTATTTAGTGACTTCATGAAAAAGTTTACATTTTAGACTATGGGGACTTTTAAAGTCAGGCTAAATGTATTTTGCGTTATTCTATGTTTATGTATGGCCCCTATAGACTCTTATGTCTGGACATGTCCATGGAGGCCAGGGAGTGGAATATGATTACTTGTATATGCTTGGCCTAGGGAATGTCACTACAAGAAAGTGTGGTCCTTTTGTAATAGGAGTGTCACTGTGGGTGTGGGCTATACAACCCTCATCCTAGCTGCCTGCAAGTCAGTATTCCACTAGCCACCTTCAGATAAAGATGTAGAACTCTCAGCTCCTCATGAACCATGCCTGCCTGGATGTTGTCATGTTTACACCTTGATGATAATGGACTGAACCTCTGAACCTGCAAGCTAACCCCAATTGAATGTTGTCTTTGATAAGAAAAAGAAAAAAGAAAAATGTTTACAGTGTTTTCTTTCATCTTCACAGCTACTTGGATTTCTCCTGATACAAGAAGGACTGTGCAAAAAAAAAAAAAAAAAAAAAAAAAAAAAAAAAAAAACCTAGAATACCCAAAACAATTCTTAACAATAAAAGAATTGCTTGGAGAATCACCATCCCTGACCTCAAGCTTTACTACAGAACAATAGTGATACAAACTTCATGTTATTTGTACAGAGACAGACACTTTGATGGCTGGAATAGAATTGAAGACCCAGAAATAAAACCACACACATATGGACACTTAATTTTTGACAAACATGCAAAAAGTATACAATGAAAAATGAAAACATCTTTGATAAATGCTGATGGTCTGACTGTCTGTATGTAAAAAAATGAAAATAGACTCATATTTGTCACCTTGCACAAAGCTCAAGTCCAAATGGATCAAAAACCTCAACATAAAACCAGATACTTTTAGTCCCAATGGAGGGGCTAGAGACCCAAGGAGCAGAAGGGGTATGCAACCCTATAGGTGGAACAACAATATGAACTAACTAGTATCCCCAGAGCTTGTGTCTCTAGCTGAATATGTAGCAGAAGATGGCCTAGTTCGCCATCATTAGGAAGAGAGGCCCCTTGCTTGGTCTTGTAAACTTTATATGCCCCAGTACAGGGGAATACCAGGGCCATGAAGTGGGAGTGGGTGGGTAGGGCAGCAGGGCAAGGGGAGGGTATAGGGGACTTTTGGGATAGCATTTGAAATGTAAATGAAGAAAATATTTGATAAAAAATTTAAAATACAGATACTTTGAATCAAATAGAAGAGAAATTGTGAAAGAGCCATGAACTCATTGGCACAGAGGGAAATTTGCTAAACAGAACACCAATGACCAATACTCTAAGATCAAGAATTGATAAATGGGAACAAATGAAACTGGAAAGCTTCTGTAAGACAAAGGTCATAGCTAATAAAACAAATGTGCAAACTCATTGGGAAAAAAATCTTCACTAACCCTACATCTGACAGAGGCTACTATCGGAAATATATAAAGAACTAATGAAGCTAACCACCAAAGCATAACAAAACAAAACAAAACAAAACAAAACAACCCTATCAAAAAATGGAATACAGAACTAAACCTAGAATTCACAACAGAGGAATCTCGAGTGTCTGAGAATCACCTAAAGAAATATCCAAAAGAAAAAAAAAAAAAAAAAAAAAAAAAAAAAGGAAAAAACAAAGAAAAAGAAATGTCCAAAGACCTTAGTGATCAGAGAAATGCAAATCAAAACGACCCTGAGATTACACCTTACACCAATCAGAATGGCTAAGATCAAAACTTCAGGTGATAATACATATTGGAGAGGATGTGGAGAAAGAGGAACACTCCTCCATCACTGGTGGGATGGCAAACTGGTACAACCACTCTGGAAATCACTCTGGAGGTTCCTCAGAAAATTGAAAATAGATCTACCTGAAGATCCAGCAATACCACTCTTGGGAATATACCCCCAAAATGTCCCATCATGCCAAAGGGGCATGTGTTCCACTATGTTCCTAGTGGCCTCATTTGTGATAGCTAGAACCTGGAAATAATCCAGATGTCCCAAGAAAGTACAGAATACCCAAGATACAGTCAACAGAACTCAAAAGGTCAACAAGCTGAAGGGACCAAGTAAGGATACTTCAGTTCCACATGGCAGGAAGAAGAAAGCAATCCGAAGTTTGGAGGGAAGGGGCTTGGAAGGCAAAAACAACAGACACATGGCTGGGAGAGGGGAACCTCATCTGGTATTGGGTGAGGGAAGAGGACTGAAGGAAGCTCTGAGGGCCAGCAGAAAGAATGGAGTCAGGCAACCTAGGGAGGTAGGAGGTTGGAGGGACCCTCCAGAGTGCACCAGAGACCTGTGAGTTGAGGACTTTTTTTTTCCTTTTTTTTTTTTTTATTATATATTTTCTTTATTTACATTTCAAATGCTATCCCAAAAGTTCCCTATACCCTCCCCACGCCCTGCCCTCCTACCCACACACTCCCACTTCTTGGCCCTGGCGTTCCCCTGTACTGGAGTATATAAAGTTTGCAAGACCAAGGGACCTCTCTTACCAATGATGGCCGACTAGGCCATCTTCTGCTACATATGCAGCAAGAGACAGGAGCTCTGGGGTCACTGGTTAGTTCATATTGTTTTTCCACCTATAGGGTTGCAGAGCCCTTCAGCTCCTTGGGTACTTTCTCTAGCTCCTCCATTGGGGGCCCTGTGTTCCATCCTATAGATGACTGTGAGCAACCCCTTCTGTATTTGCCCTACACTGGCATAGCCTCACTGGAGATAGCTATACAAGAACACTTTCAGCAAAATCTTGCTGGCATATGCAATGGTATCTGGGTTTGGCGGCTGATTATGGAATGTATCCCCCAGTGGGGTAGTCTCTGGATGGTCCATCCTTTTGTCTTAGCTCTGATCATTGCCTCTGTAACTCCTTCAATGGGTATTTTGTTCCCTATTCTAAGAAGGAATGAAGTATCCATACTTTGGTCTTCGTTCTTTTTTATTTTCTTGTGTTTTGAAAATTGTATCTTGGGTGTTCAAAGTTTCTGGGCTAATATCCACTTATCAGTGAGTGCATCAATTTTCTATTTAATGATGTGATCTGTTTAAAATTAAATCAAGAACATGAAACATTTTAACATCAAATCATGTACTTACATTTTTCTTAACTTGGAATAAAAGGCAAAGACTCTTCTATAAATAGATGTGTCCTATATCTTGCAGCTCCTATCTACCTATATTTTATATCTGCCCTAATGTTTAAAGTACATTCAGGATGCTCCTGCTCTATTCTTCCTTTAGTGTGGAATGCTTGTGTGCATTTCTAATGTTTTCACTCCTCACAAAGTCACAGTGAAGGGTTACTTCCATGCTTTTCTTTTTTTTTTTTTTTTTCATCACCAATTTGCTTATGTCCCAGCACCTGCTTCTACTCTCTTAGCTTTAGTGATAAATAAAATTCTATATTGTATATCATTGTGAACTTGAGAACGTTGTAGAAAATACCAACAGAAAGAAATATTGGCTACAAGTATTAAATAGTTGGGGTTTGAAAACTCCACTGGATATTATATTTATAGCATCATTATTACACGTTACTTTTTTTCCTTGATTGCATAATAAGAGTTGTGATCAATTTTATTAATCAGTCTAAAATGTTAGTGTGTCGTTTATAAAGTGTTTCCAAGCTATACATTTAAATTAGTATATAAGTGTCTATTAAGAAATGCTCGCCGGGAGTGGTGGCGCACACCTTTAATCCCAGCACTTGGGAGGCAGAAGCCGGCAGATTTCTGAGTTCAAGGCCAGCCTGGTCTACAAAGTGGGTTCCAGGACAGCCAGGGCTATACAGAGAAACCCTGTCTCTAAAAACCAAAAAAAAAAAAAAAAAAAAAAAAAAAAAAAAAAAAAAAAAAAAAAAAAAAAAAAAAAAAAAAAAAAAAAAAAAAAAAAAAAAAAAAAAAAAAGCTCAATAACTACTCTTATAAAAATTGTCCAATCCTTAGAGTTCTGGTTATCTATTTTGCTTTTGCCTCTTTAATTCTATATACTTAGTTATTGCTGCTTTTCCATTTCATAATACACTATCCTTAATTTTTTTCCTGCCTTTCATTGTCATGTTTAATGTTAACTGCAACTGGTCATGAAAACTTTCTTTCCTGTAGTTAATAATGACTTTATTTTTATTGAATACTTAAAAACTTTCTCTTCCACCTAGCTGTGTCCTTTATTGTTTACTTTTTGAGTAGTTGTCAGTTAGAGGTTGTCTTGTACCATGGCTACTTATCCTGCCACTTAGGAATAAGTTTGTTTCTTGGTGATTCACAGGCAGTAAGCACTTGATTTTGTGTACCTTAAATTTTACTTGAGCTTTACTAGCAAGCATTCTTTTAGTCTTTAATGGTTTGTTTAATTTGGTTTTATTATGAAAATTATTAATAACTGGATTATACTATGAAATCAATTGCCTTCATGGTTATGTTATAATCAAACATTTTAGAGTTTAGAGTTTAGACATTTGCTTGTATGAGCTTAGCTAGGGAAAAACATTAAAGTTTCATGTGACTCTACAATAGATTTATTTTTTGTTACTAAGGTCATAGCTATACTAAGACTATAAAACTATTTAAAGAAATATTTTATTTCAAGATCTAACATTAAGAACACAATTATAGATTAAGTAAGACTCTAAATGACTTTTGTTAATAAAAACGACAATGTAGCAGGCAAGTTTTGTTTGGCTTTTATTGTATTATTTGTTTATTATTCTCTTAAATCTTCTCTCATTGTTTGCTATGCTCTAGCATGATATTTGTCTCCACCTGCTTCATAATGAGAGCTCCTATGATAAAGGAAGTTTACAGAAGGGATAAGTACACTTAGGCAATTTGAGAAACCTAACACATTTTGTCCAACCTGCTTTGCCTTTAAAGAGGACTGTGTTTTAAATGTAATGATTTCATTGGTTTCATTACATAAGAGCTCTGTTCAAAAGTTCTGAAGGTGTGTGAAACATTGAAGTTTTTTCTTTGACTTAGTGTCAGAAGTTCTTGAAAATTAAGTGTTTGTTTAATTAAATGACCTGGAAATTTTTTTCCACCATTGTAGGTTAGGGAGCAACATAGAAAGTGGAATAAAGAAGTCTAACCTAATGCATGTCCTTCAGACGATATAGGGAACAATAAAATTCCTGGCAAAAGTATTGATTTTAGGTTTAGATAAGGATTCTGGAATTTGATACAGGAATGTATCCGAGGTAGACTCAAGAAACTTGCAATAGTATCTAAAGACCTTAGTTCATTAAAATAAATCTATAATAACAAAGCCAGGCATGGTGGCACAGACCTTTAATTCCAGCACTCGGGAGGCAGAGGCAGGCGGATTTCTGAGTTCGAGGCCAGCCTGGTCTACAAAATGAGTTCCACGACAGCCAGGGCACATAGAGAAACCCTGTCTCGAAAACCAAAAAAAAAAAAAAAAAAAAATACCCCCCCCCAAAAAAAACTATAATAACAAACTATATGATATTCAGTGTGAATTTTGTTTATTTCTTTGAGGATTCTGGTAGAACTGGCTTTGCCTTTGGTTTAGTCATATAATATAAAATATAAATATAATATCTGTACTTGATTATTAATTAAACTTATTATTTGATATTTTATATAAATATGTAATGGACTTTATGACTGTTCTTATTCCAGAGTCCACTAGCACCCAGTAGATCTCCATGGAGGACGACAGAAAAGTTCATTCCCCTACCCATGACTTACTGTTAGCAGCCCAAAGCTTGCAGAGGTTCAGTGTCAGTAAACCTTGGCTGCTATGAGCATATAATTTGAATGTCTGTATCAGCCCATCTCCCTCTCTGACTTCCTACGCGTCTATGAATCCTCTCTTTCATGATGTCACTTCAGTCTTAGAGCCTTAAATTGCATGCTATATATGAATGTATCACTGAGTTATAAGAATTTAACAATTACTTAGTCTAAGCACCTTGAGCAGCCAGGAATATCTGCATGTATGACCTCTGACTGCAAAGAAAGAAGTGATTATCTGGTTCTGAAAGTGACATTTGTCTGTGTGTGTGTGTGTGTGTGTGTGTGTGTGTGTGTGTGTGTGTGTAAAGCAGTTTGTCAACATGTCAGTTTATCAAAGTAAAATTGAATAATTTTGAAATTCAAATATTTGATTGGTGACCTCAGTATTATTTTCCAAGGGTAACCAATAAATGCTTGGCATGCTTAGAGAACTATTCAGAGAGGCTCACAGACATGAATGACAGTCTCTAGATATTCATCACATTGCATGCCTTTGTGTCTGTATCTTATTAAGAATATGCTCATATCTTTATATATTCTTTTCAATTTAAAAATAGTAGAAATATATATATAGAGAGAATATATACTTAATAAAACCAATCAGCCAGGCAGTGGTGGTACACATCTTTAATCCCAGCACTTGGGAGGCAGAGGCAGGAGGATTTCTGAGTTCTATGCCAACACCAGCCTGGTCTCTAGTCTACAGAGTGAGATCCAGGACAGCCAGAGCTACACAGAGAAGCCCTGTCTCAAAACAAAAACAAAAACAACAGAAAAAACAAACAACACACTACAAACTAATAATATAATGAAAGTAAAAAAAATGTAGAGTAAAAATGGGTAGATTGAATAAGAAAAGGGTATTTAGAAACATAAATAGGTGCAGAATAATAGGGGATTTTCTGACTTAGATTTGGATAGTCTTTTTCCCATATTTTTTTTCCATAATTAAGTCATTTAAATACTTTTCTTTTTGCAGGGGGTGATTCGAGACAGGGTTTCTCTGTGTAGCCCTGGCTGTCCTGGAACTCACTCTGTGGACTAGGCTGGCCTCGAACTCAGAAATCCACTTACCTCTGCATACCAAGTGCTGGGATTAAAGGTGTGTGCCAACATGCCTGGCAAAATGTGTATCCCAGGCTGGCCCCGAACTCCAGGTCCTCCTGCCTCTGCCTCCTTCAGCAAATCCTACCGGCCTGTGCCACCAGAACTAGCTAAATACTCTTACTCTTAGATTTTGCATGGAAAGGTAGAATTGATGCTTGTTATTAGTAACTTTGCAATTAGCACTGAAAATACTCAGCGATTAACATTTTGTAGAAACATTTTGAGTAGTAAAAGCACCATTCCATTGAAACAAATGACAGTTGTGAAGCAGCAGAGAGAATGATCTACAAATATAAATTAGTTGCAGTAAGAACGAACATTAAAGCTGGGCAGTGGTGGCACATGCCTTTAATCCCAGCACTTGGGAGGCAGAGGCAGATAGATTTCTGAGTTCGAGGCCAGCCTGGTCTACAAAGTGAGTTCCAGGACAGCCAGGGCTACACAGAGAAACCCTGTCTCAGGAAAAAAAAAAAAAAAAAAAAAAAAAGACTGGAAAAAGAATCAAAATATAAGATGAATCCTCTATTAAAGTGCTACGTGTTTTCTTCCAGTATCTTTCACTGTCTTCTGTACTAACATTATTAGAAATTCATGTCGGCATTCTCCAATATTCTTCCTTTTGTCTTTACACATGATTAAAAGTGTTGTCTTTTCTAAAAGTAACATAAAACTGATTTCCAGGGGCTGGCGAGATGGCTCAGTGGTTAAGAGCACCGACTGCTCTTCCGAAGGTCCGGAGTTCAAATCCCAGCAACCACATGGTGGCTCACAACCATCTGTAATGAAATCTGATGCCCTCTTCTGGAGTGTCTGAAGACAGCTACAGTGTACTTACATATAATAAATAAATCTTTAAAAAAAACAAAAAACTGATTTCCATGCTTAGAATATGTGTATTGCTAACATTCCAGCCATGTGATTTAAGTCTTCCTTTGAATCTGTCCACAGCCTATAAAAGGAATCTCCAGCGTACAGAACCCCCTTCCTATTCTTAATGCAGAGTCTGGTTTCTGGGGAATGAGGAAGGACTACATTAGTGTTACACAGGCACACAGTAGTCACCAGCCTTGCCACTGCTCTCATGGTGATAATGGGCCAGTTAAACAACAAGGCCGTTTTGAAACCTAATTCTTCCCTGTTTTCTTTCATAGCTCCAAACTGATACTGTTTTTTTTTTTTTTTTTTATGTTATTTGTGTAATATCAGGTTTCAGGAAGATAGAGAGAACTTTTCATGTCATTCTTTTTCTTTTTTCTTTTTTTAAGTAGTATTTATCTTTTCTCATTGTCCTTTAAACTTTGTTATATGTCAGGTGATATGTTTTAAAAATATAATTGTCTTTATTATTTCAAAGTTTGTATGCTTATTCTATGGAATTCTGTTCATTAGGTTAATCCAGTTGCTCTTACTTCCTCTGAGTGCATTCCTATGATTATTATTAACTTGAAGATGGGTAATAGCATTTTATGGATGGTGAAAGGTTCATTTCAGCTTACAGATTCAAGTCTACAGTGAAGGGAAGTAAAGGCAGTTCATAAAGTAGAAGCTTTAGGTAAAAACAAAAGAGAAAGAGTGCTTGCTGACTTGTTCTTCCTGGCTACTCAAAGTCTGTCTTTCTCTCCTTCCTTCCTTCTTTCCTTCCTTCCTTCCTTCCTTCCTTCCTTCCTTCCTTCCTTCCTTCCTTCCTTCCTTCTTTCCTTCTTTCCTTTTGTAAAAAAAAAAAATAATATATTCCATTAAAATATAAGCACATGATGTCTTCCCTTCTTTTTTGCCTGAATCCCAACCATGCCCTGCCACATTTTATCAAATCTCTGGACTCATTTTAATATTATATATACATGTGTATAACTATGGAAATACAACACTCTGAGACAGTTTTATTGTTTGGGTTAATATGATTCCAGGTATGATTAATTGTATTCAGATAGAAGGCTCATTCTGGGAAGAGATGAATTGCCCCTCTCTAAGTAGTCATTTGTTACTTATATGAAGTTTAGGACTCTAAAACATGATGAAACAAAAAAAGATCGAAAACATTGAATTAAAAAAAAAAAAAAAAAGAAAGAAAGTCACTTAGGCGCTACTTAGTTCTTGAAGGTGGATCTGTATTGTTGAGGACACAGAATTCTGACTTAGGATATATGAACTGGATCTAACTCGAAAGCCTCATTTCTACAATCCAGTTTCCATAGCAGCATAAAGTAATAATGTACAGGCTGCCAAATAAGGGGAAAAAATCCACAACACTCTTGCAACAGTGACACCTATGAACTGCAATGATGACCAGCTCTCAAAGGATCCCTAAAGGTGTGATATGCAGAAGTTGGCAACAATCAACATTCTTTATGTGGACTTACAAAGTAAGAATAAGACCCACTCAACAAGAAGGAAATCACAGGTGGTACTATGAGCATAGACAATAACGTCAGTGTAGTGATATACAGGATCTTGCAGTAGAAATTATTACTGTAACTTTACTAGACCAGCATAATTGCTCCCATGTTAGAAAAAGCATAGGTAAGTGTAGCAGTCACCCTCCATCAAAGATTGCTTTTCCTTTTTTTCCCCCTATAGATCATTCCTTTTCTTATTCTCAGTTATTAACTTTGCAACTTGCTCACAGCCACTCTCCCAGTCACCCCTCCTATATCCCCTCTCTCATCCCTCCCATTTCCCTCTGAGGAGATGCACCCCTAGGGTACACCCCTACCTTGCAATCAAGTCTCTATGACCTTAGGCACATTCTTTCCCACGGAAATCAGACAAGGCTGCCCAGCTAAAAGAACATATTGCACAGTCAGGCAGCAGCTTCTGCGATTGTTCCCACTCCCTTCTTTTGGAATCAACAGGAAGACTAAGCTGCACATCTGCTACATTTGTCCAGGGAAGCCTACATCCAGCCTGTGTATCTTCTTCTTCTTCTTCTTCTTCTTCTTCTTCTTCTTCTTCTTCTTCTTCTTCTTCTTCTTCTTCTTCTTCTTCTTCTTCTTCATTATTTATTTATTTATTTATTTATTTATTTATTTATTTATTTATTTATAAATGCTCCAAATTTTATTTTATTCCCTACTGGTCTACCCTTCAACTGTTCCACAGTCCATACCTCCTCTGTGCCCAGGCCCCTGTCTCCATAAGGGTGTTCCCACCCCCAATCCCTCACCCCACCAGACCTCTAAATTCCCTGGGGCCTCCAGTCACTTAAGGATCAAGTGCACCTTCTCTGACTGAACACAACAGAGGAATCCTGAATGGCTGAGAACACCTAAAGAAGTGTTGGAAGTTCTTAGTGATCTGAGGAATACGATTCAAAAGGACCCTGACATTCCACCTTATACCAATCAGAATGGCTAAGATAGATCAAAACTTCAGGTGACAACACATAATGGAGAGGCTGTGGAGAACAAGGAACACTCCTCCATTGCTGGTGGGATTGAAAACTGGTACAACCACTCTGGAAATCAATCTGGAGTTTTTCTTAGAAAATTGGAAATATGTCAGCCTGAAGACCCAGCAATACCACTCTTGGGAATTTACCCAAAAGTTACCTCACCATGATCCAGGTGCATGTGTTTCACTATGTAAATAAAGGACCTAGGTGTCCCATGACAGGAGAATGGATACAGAGAATGTGGTTCCTTTACACATCGGAATACTACTAACCTATTAAGAATGAGGACATCCAGAGTTTTGCAGGCAAAGGATGGAACTAGAAAATATTCTGGATGAGGTAATTCAGACCCAAAAGGACATACATGGTATATACTCACTAATAAATAGATATTAGTCAAAAATAAAAGCACAGAATTCCCAATTACAGTCTACAGAACTCAAAAGGAGCAATAAGCTGATAGGCCCTAATGAGAATGCCTCAGTCCCACTTGAGAGGGAGAAGAAAGCAAACACAATAGGGGAGGGAGGACGAACCTGGAGGAAGGAGGTTGGGGGTACCCTCCAGAATGTACCAGAGACCTGTGAGGTGAAAGACTCTTAGGATTCAAAGGAAGTGAACTTAAATGACAGCAAGGAGAGAGAACTTATAGAGCCCACTTCCAGCAGAAAGACAAGTCATCAAATAAAGGAGGAGTTTGCCATCCCTCAGTCAAAATTCTGACTCGTAATTGTTCTTTTTTGAAAGAACTGTAGCAATAGAAATGTAAAGGAAACTGACAAAAAGAAGGTCCTAAGATTGGCTCAAAATGGGATCCAGCTTCGGAGAGGTTCCAAGACCTGACACTATTACTGAGGCTATGGATTGCTCACAAAAAGGGACATATCATGACTGCCCTTTGGAAGACCCAACAAGCAGCTGAAAGAGCCAGAAATTTACACCCAATCAATGGACAGAAGCTGCTGACCCCTGTGGTTAAATTAGGAGAAAGTTGGAAGAAGCTAAAAAAGAGGGCCACACTGTAGGAGGGCCAGCAGTCTCAATTAACCTGTATCCCCAGGATCCCTCAAACACCAGACTACTGAATAGGCAGCATACACCAGCTGATATAAGGTCCACAATACATATACAGCAAAAAAAAAAAAAAAAAAATCATTTTCTTTACTTAAAATGGACAGTGTTACAGAAAACTGCAGCAAGACATAAAACAATAGCCAATGGACCATGAAAACCCAACATGGGCAGAAAATACATATAGTATTAAAAGTCTTCCCCATCTGCAATTACGGTTCCTCAGAAGTGAGACTTTGGATAAACTCATTTGTGCTGATGTTTTGCCTGCCTTGATATTGTTCAGGTAACCTCAGTTGCTTCAAGTACTGCAGTTCCACAGCCAAGCCTTGTCTAGAAAATAATATTTCATAGTACTCCTCCCAGTTGTCCAGCTTTTACATTCTGTCTACTTTCACTTCAATAATGTTCCTTGAGATATGTAAGGAAAGGAATTTATATAGGTATCCCATTTGGGAGAGAATATTCACTGTGACTTTTTTCTCAGCATTTTGAAAAAATTATAAATTTCTGTATGCACTGCTACCCAAATCTAGAATATAAGTGATATGAAAACGAAGAGTTTCAATACTAAAATGGGAAATTTAAGCAGTGATGTAGTAAGGATGAGGACAGGGGTATGAGAATGTGGGCTTGCCAAGATGAAGGACACAGGATGAAGATTTTTGGCAACCTAATACTTTGTAAACCAACTAAAAGAGTGGGAGTTAGAGAAATCATAGCCTGCATGGCTGTATCATGTGTTACCTAATAGCTGGGTCTTTTAAATACCAGTTCCAGTACCAGAAATACCAATTCCAGTACCAGATTTGAGGTTCTTCTTTATGAGCAGTTCTTATTCAGGAAGATCCCAGTAACTGAACAAAAGAATACAGGCTCTTGCCATTTCTCTTGGACACCTGCCAGAATTAGCTTAATAAGCCATCATTGTATGTGACATCATATACCTTTGTTATAAGATACAGACATATCCAACTGGACCCTAGTGGGATGCGTCTTCCTTGCTTGCTAGTGTTGGAAGATGCAAAGCTCACTTCTATGAAAGAAAAGAGCATCTGTCATAACACTATGAACTATAACACCAACCTGACAATGTGTATCCTAACTGGTTCAATAGTTACCAAGATATGTGTGTGACAATCTTGTACTCTCTGATTGATTTCAAGCCCCAGTACACAGAGCAAATACATCACTGTTTTGTTATTTTAATGTAAGTTTGGATACCTTATAACTCAATTGCTTTAGACACTGATCTATCTGTTCAGGCTTCTGTTTATTCTGTTTTTCTTTTTCATTCATTGATGTACTTATTCATTTTAGGTCCTTATGGAAGGGCCCTCCTCTCCTTCCTGTCCTATCCTCACAAATTCCTACCCCCATTACACCTTCCATTTTGGCTTAAAGAACCAGAATGCTGCCCTTTGTGAACACTGCACCGCCCTGGGACATCATCCAGTTGCAGCAGAACTAAGCACATCCTCTCCCTCTGAAGTCAATTGCTCTTAATCAGACAGTTCATTTGGGGGGAAAGGGACCCAATACAGTCAGAAACAGCCCCTGTTCCAATTGTTACTGAACTCACATGAAGACCAAACTACACATCTGCTACAAATGTGTGGAAAGCCATGACCAAGCCCCTGAATAATCATTGGTTGTTCTCTCTCTCTCTCTCTCTCTCTCTCTCTCTCTCTCTCTCTCTCTCTCTCTCTCTCTTTGATTCCCCATGTGCACAGATTAGGTTAGTGGGAGACACAAACCCACCTTCAAAACCTTCAATTCAAAATTTGTCCTGTCTACAAGATGCACAAGGAAAATGATGGATCAGAGATAGGGAAGGTTCAACCAATGAGTGGCCCAACTTAAAAAACATCCCATAGGAGAGAGCCAACTCCTGACACTATCAATGATGCTCTGCTATGTGTTCAGATAGGAGCCTAGCATAGCTGTCTTCTGAGAGGCTTCATCCAGCAGAGACCCTCAGACAAATGTCAGGCAGAGCTAAGGGAATCTTGTGAAAGGGTGGGTTATAGAATTGAGTGAGCAAGAGGGTTCAACATGATCACAATAAGACCTGCATGGTCAACTATCACTGGTATTTTCATCACAGTTAAAAATCCCCTGCTAAGGAAGTACAGGGTGGGAGAAGATAACTTATGATTGTTTTGCTAAATTGATAGGTCACCAAGTGTCTTGAAAATTCTGGTTTATACCCACAAATTGCAAATCACAAGTCAAAGCTATTCTCAGCTTTAGTCATAGAAACCCTTCTCTCCAGTGAAAGGCCACAAATCACTTAGCCAAAGAACAGTCATTCATTCCTCTACCTAGGAGGCTCAGGAAATGAGTAGAAGACTGGAATAGTGAATTTGTTGTTTTGTTTTAAAGTCTTCTATTTTCTCCTTTTGTTTTTAATTTTTAAAGGATTTCTTACAGTGAGTTTTTCTCTGTTTTACATCCCCAGACTACTCCCAGATCCTCTCTTTCTTCCTTTTCCACTCGGTTTAATGTTTAATGAGTTTATGTCTGATGACACTCCTCCTATGAGTTCATTTGAGCACCTGCCCTGCTAAGTCAAGGAAACACTGTTTTCTTATAGTTAACCAACACCTCATATAGACCAAGGATTACTGTTGAAGAAAATGGCACCTCTTTTCTTCCTAACATTCACCTTCAGTAATTTCTCACAGAAATGGGCTGTCTTAGGCTTTTACTGCTATGAATAGACACCATGACCAAGTCAAGTCTTATAAAGGACAACATTTAATTGGGGCTAGATTAGAGGTTCAGACGTTCAGTCCATTATCATCAAGGTAGGAGCATGGCAGCATTCAGCAGGCATGGTGCAGGCAGAGCTGAGAGTTCTACGTCTTCATTTGAAGGCTGCTAGTAAAAGACTAGCTTCCAGAAAGCTAAGAGTCTTAAGCCCATGCCCACAGTGACACACCTACTCCAGCAAGGCCACATCTCCTATTAATGCCAATCCCTGAGCCAAGCATATAAAACACATTACAAGTCAAGTTCTCCCAAGACCATACCCTGTCAATGAAGATGTGGTGATGGGTTCTGCGTCACACAGGCAACCACAATGCAGTGATTTCCAGCAGGCAGTAATCAAGCCATGTACTGAAGGAGTAGTTTTTCAGAACTATTACTTCTCCTTCAGCTTTTACATTCTTTCTATTCTGTATTTTTAGATTTTTTGAAAGTAGAGGGATATTTATATGGAATAAAAGGGATTTGGGTGGAAGAGGAAGGTTGAATTACAGAGGTTCACAGGGGCAAATGAATAAGATCAACTACATATGTGTATAAAGCTTTCAAAGAATAGACAAGAGAAAATATGTCATAGTATGAAACATGAATTCCGGTGCTCCACTCTTCAGCCAGTGACTAGAGTGGCTAATATTTGGGATATTAATATCATTATTATTTAATGTCGCCATTATATAAATTTGTGATGTCAGAAATATGATGCTGCTTTATGTCCACATGCTTATTGAAATTCTATGTATCTTTATAAATACATGTTTGGGATATTTCCCATCCTTAATTTTTTGTTTTTTCTTATTGTTTGTGTTTTAAATATTTCATTTTATTTCTTCAAGTCTCTTTTTCAAGTTTCTTAAAGAAATTTTTCCAGTCTATGTTTTTTCTATTTACAAAAAAAAGTCTTACAATAAAGCAGATCTTTTTAATTTTAATAAGGTCTAACTATGATATTATTTTACAATGTTTTTCTTTATTCACCTGTTGATAGATTACATTGTTTAAGTTCTGAATATTGAATCACCACTGTGCTTCTTAAATAAATCTTACATATTTAAATCTTAAATCTTACATAAATAAATCTTAATATTTAAATAAGTATTAGCAGAAGATGGTAACATATCTTCATCATTTTACTAGATTACTATTTTCTGATTTTAAAATGTGTTACATTTATCTGCCAAATAAAATTATTCAAAGTATTTTTTTTACAAAAAACATTAAAATAAAAAAGGAAGTAACTTTAAGTTAAATCTGTAGAGATTTACATTTAAGTGAGAATTTCTGCTCCTCCTTACTTTCTTCAAAATACTTTTGCTGGTAACAGTGAGAACCCATTAAAGAGCCATACATGCCACAGTACTTTATAAAAGAAAGTGGTAGCTTAATGTGTTACTGACTTAAGAGAATACGCTTTCCATATGAGATGAAGCTATTACAAAAGCAAGACAAGCCCTCTGGGTTGTGATGTTACATGCTTTCTTTCATGGCTATTTTAGTTCTTTTGCTTGTCTTTGTGATTCATTCCATTGAAAATGTGTACCCTTTCTTCCTATGCTTCATGTAATCACGGAAGACCTGCTGCCTAAGTGAAAAAATAGTCTTTCTTCCAGATGATTAATGAAAAGCAGTAAATTATTTTAGGCACTGATGAATAGAAACAGATGCTTCACATCTTGTGGCATAAGAACATTAGTGCAAACCATTAGTTAAAAAAAAAAAAAAAAAAAAAAAAAAAAAAAAAAAAAAAAAAAAAAAAAAAAAAAAAAAAAAAAAACTGGACCATTTAACAAACATGCCTCTGCCAGAGGCATGTGCTGTACTATTTATAGATACCATATTCAACTGTGGGAAGTATGTTATAATGCTTTGGTGTTTCTGTACTGATGAGATACCTTTGAAGAAAATTACAAAGAGAAAGTTAACAAAACAAATACAGTTCATCTCTTTTTCCAGGTGTAGAAGAAATAGAATCTGTGCAGCTGTGGCATTCAAATAACATTTAAAGGTTAGAAAAACACTGAAGTCCACAGGCTGACAGACAAAGTGATGATCACTTAGGTAGGGCTTAAGGAAGTTCAGAAACTGAATTTAATTGTTGAAATGTTATAATTGTTTTCTAGGAACATGTTAAAACTGTTACTGAAAAATAGATAAAATATATTTTAATTCTGAACTCAAAAATATAAAAGAAATGTAAGTTAAAAGAAAGTTTATCTATTATTCATGGTTAAGTTAGGAATCTTTTTCCATATAATTCTTATTCTATATTTTTCATATAATTATAAAATTGCTATTTTATTGTTAATTTTTTCAATCTCTTTTTATTCTACTGTTTAATATTAACAAAGACATGCTTTATTATCATGTATATACATATATATATATATATATATATATATATATATATATCATGTTGAGTATATTATGTTATATTATAGTGTATTTTGCAGAAATTACCAAAAATTTTGCTTACATTGCATTTGTTAAATTTTACAATTTTAAATTTATATAATGGATCCAAATATCTGTAAATTCTAATACAGGAAGCCAGTAATATCCATTGAATGTAGTAGCTAGAACAAAATTGGCAGTTAAGCATTGATGATAATTACTAACTAAAAATATATTAAATGCTTATTTTGTTTGAATGGCATAATTATCCCCATTTCAACAGTGATTGTGTTTATTATTTTAAATTTAGAATAAGACTAGTCATTATCAACAATTGACTAAATTTTTCATAATTACTAAAGTGTCAAAGCCAGATGCTCACTTGTTTAAAATATTATATCCCAAAGCAGTCTCTCATAAATGATAAATTGTATTTTTTATGTTTATAATCTCTGCATCATTGTTTTGCTTTATTTATATGACATATAATGCTAATTATTGAAAACTTAAAATTTCTCGTTTTATCATTCTAAGTATTTTAATGTATAGTTTGTGTCATGTATGGTTTAAAATGAAGTGTTGAATGAGAAGTGGCTTTACTTCATGTAGCTGTATTCAACTGTGAAATGGGATTTTATCAAGCAAGTATACAAATAAGTATACATTTATAAATTATAAATTCTTGAAAATTGCCTGAGGATTGGGAAGGGAGGCTATGAAATGCTATCTTTTGAAAAGACATGTTTGATGCCAGCATCAGGAAAGGGCAGATATGGTTCCCTGCAAGAGGCCAGCAAAATCTCAAGCTCGGGATAATTTTATCCTGGTAAGGAGATTCTCTTAGCCCCATGTCTGATTGAGCAGTCATTAGTCGTTGATAGCTGCTGTTGGGAGGAGAGCTCATTTACTTTGGCTCATATATCACCCCTGGTAGGTTTCTATTTTTTTATTAGATATTTTCTTCATTTACATTTCAAGTGTTATCCCATAAGTCCCCTATACCCTTCCCCCACCCTGCTCCCCTACCCACCCACTCCCACTACTTGGCCCTGGCATTCCCCTGCACTGGGGGCAAATAAACATTGCTAGACCAAGGGCCTTTCTTCCCAAATAATGGCCAACTAGGCCATCTTCTAATACATATGCAGCTAGAGACATGGGCTCTGGGGGTTCTGATTAGTTCATATTGTTGTTCCATCTATAGGGTTGCAGACCCCTACAGCTCTTGGGTACTCTCTCTAGCTCCTGCATTGGGGACCTTGTGTTCTGCCCTATAGATGATTGTGAGCATCCACTTCTGTATTTGTGTACTGTCAAAGCCTCACAAGAGACAGCTATATCAGGGTCCTTTCAGCAATATCCTGCTGGCTTATGCAGTAGTGTCTGCATTTGGTGGCTGATTATGTGATGTACCGCCCGGGTGGTGCACTCTCTGGATGGTGCATCCTTTTATTTTAGCTCCAAACTTTGTCTCTGCACCTCCTTCCATGTATATTTTAATCCCTATTCTAGGGAGGAATGAAGTATCCACGAGTTGGTCTTTCTTGATTTTCTTGTGTTTTGGAAATTGTATCTTGGGTATTCTAGATTTCTGGGCTAATATAGGCATATCAGTAAGTGCATATTAAGTGACTTCTTTTGTGATAGGGTTACCTCACTCAGGATGATATCTTCCAGATACACCCATTTGCTCAAGAATTTCATAAATTCATTGTTTTTAATAGCTGAGTAGTACTCCATTGTGTAAATGTACCACATTTTCTGTATCCATTCCTCTCTTGAGGGACATCTGGGTTCTTTCCAGCTTCTGGCTATTATAAATAAGGATGCTATGAACATAGTGGAGCATGTGTCCTTTTTACCAGTTAGAACATATTCTGGGTATATGCCCAGGAGAGGCATTGCTGGATCTTTCGGTAGTACTATGTCCAGTTTTCTGAGAAACCGCCAGACTGATTTCCAGAGTGGTTGTACCAGCTTGCAATCCACCAGCAATGAAGGAATGTTCCTCTTTCTTCACATCCTCGCCAGCATCTGCTGTCATCTGAATTTTTGATCTTAGCCATTGTGACTGGTGTGAGGTGGAATCTCAGGGTTGTTTTGATTTGCAATTCTCTGATGATTAAGGATTTTGAACAGTCCACAAATGAAGCTCTATCAATAATCCATTCTTGGTCAATATTAAGTACACCTAGTGAGATATAATAACAATAAAAAAGCATCAAATTTGAGCAAAAATGGGCTGGACATTGAAAGAATTTTGTCAAGGTTAGGAAAAATCTAAATGCATTGTATATACCTATAACACAAATAAAAGGAAAATGAGACTATTTTAAGATACATATACAAATTGGAGAATAACTAATGGATAAACAATATTTATCATTATGGTATCTATGATAAATCATGTGTTAATAACATCAAAGGATCATAAACATCTGAAACCTTCTAAATCTGTACTGCGGAATAATCATCTCAGCTATTATTGACAAACACTAACTACAATAGTATATCCAAATGGAAAATTCCACATATCACCTGGTAATAGTAGTACATTAGAGAAGAAAGCATTGCTTAAGTTTAAGTAAGCAAATAATTAAGGCTTGTGACATTTTATCTAGAGAAGTGTTTTACCTAGATTTCAGCGGAAACAAACAGAAAATTAAGCCTTGTTTATCACAACAGTGATTATGTTTAAAGTGGAAAAATCTTTAAGTTTCCCAAATGGAAAACAGAATGACTTTTAGGCTTTGCAAACAAAAATTACAATAATTTTGGTTCTTTTAAAATATTTTACGATACTTGAAACAATTTATCACTTTGAATTTCTAAGAGACAAAACATGCTACTTGTATATTAGAAGTATGAATTCTCCTTGCATACCTCATGTAATTCCTATTTTACAATTTAAAATTATAAATAGTCCTTTCCCCCCAAGTGGCTAGATTTATTCCCAACATTGTTTATAGGAGGATAATTCTGGTTTGGTTTAAAGATTAGGTGTTAAAACCTTACCATGCAAGCATGAGGACCTGAACATGAGTGCCTAGAATTAGATGGGAGGTAGTTACAAGAGAAGTAAGACGAGATGGCCTTCATTCAGGGTCACAGAAACAAGAAACTGAACAAATAAAATGGGAAGCAATGATTGACACTGGAGTTGTGTTTTGAAGTCCACATGTATATTAAGGCACATGTATGAACTCTCCCATATCACACATAGCAGAAGCACATAGTCATATAGATATTAAATAATAATTAGTTTGTAAATGTTTGTAAGATTAACCACAACAAGGTTAATATTATTTTCATTCCATTTCTTTTATTTTTAAGCATAATTCTAGGTAAAACATTAAGATGACATAATACAAAATGAATGGGCATGTTATAACCAGTTAAGACTTTTGTGTTTGCTTTTAATGATAAGATGAACTGAAATTAAGACTGAGAACATGGATCGACTTAGTTTAATGATGCTGTTGTGAAAATAATAAAAGATAGATGGTTTTTAGTAAAACAGGTCATTTAAATTTTTTGTATGAATTATCTCATGAGATAATACTTAAAGTGAAATTATATTTTCACTTTCAATTACAGTTTTTAGATTTATGTTTGAAAATCTCTGAACCTCCTAGTAGAAGAGAAGAAATTTTTATTTCTGTCTCCATTTAACCTAAGGTCTTTTGTACAATTTGAGCAGACCACTTTATTGCCCTTTTGTTTTAGAGTTTTTTTTTCCCTTTATGGATTTTAGAATTGACTTGCTTTATCATGGTTATAACGAATGAGAAAAGAAGCCCATGCAAAAGCCTGCACTGTCTGTTGACAACATGCCTCTAGATCCAGTTAATGCTGTGCTAGAATCCTCCAATTACCCTAACAAGTATTTGTTTTCCATTTAAGATTTTCAAAGAAGACTGGAAACAAAATGTTTTTCCAAAAAAAAAAATAAATAAAAAAAAAAAAGCTCGAGTTTGAATCTAAAATATAATTTAATTTTTTATTGTATTTGATATTTATGATAAAAATCATCACTTAAACAGTGAAGACATGGTAAGAAAAGAATCCTTTGACAACACTAAGTTCCCTGCCATGCACTATTTCCCTGCCATGCACTATTTGTCCAGACCAAGCTTGCTTTCCTTTGAACTTGTAACTAATTGTACAACCAATTATACATCATCACATTGTCAGTTTGCTAAAGTGGAGGACAAAAAGACTGATTATCAGGAAGTTGGTTTTAAGGCCAAAAGGTCAAAGTCTTTTGTAATTACTTCCCTTTAGATTTCTATTTCTTCAGTGGGGTAGGGATTAGGGAGGCTACAGAATCTCATGTGTTCTTTCTTTATGAGGAATCTACAGAGAAGGGTATTATGATACTCAAAGGGCAGTGAGATATTAGCAAGGCTGCAGGAAATTGCTCGAGGAACTATGACCTTGTAACAAAACCCTAGCCTAATCACATCTTGATACAACTGAAGATAGGCATTTGGACACTGCCTCATTTTAAGTTCTTAAGGCATCAGGACTTACATGTTAAGGCTTGTGACTTTAGTGAATATACTTGTGATTCTTCCCTTTGGGAATTTATAACTGCTCGTGTGATAAACTGTGTGTGGCAGCATCATTTATAGATGGTTTCATCTTTATATGTCATCTATTGAAATTTTGTCATTAAAATGTTCAGGCCTGGACCATCACATTCATTTTACAGGATTATGTCATTCACATGATAGATAGAGAAGAAAGAATACAAAATTCAATTTTTTACATTCTCATGATATCACACATAGCAGAAGCCTCATTAGTATATCCAATATGAATTAGCTAATAAACTATCTTTATGTAATTAACTAATAATGAGTCTATAGGAATCTGAAACCTTTCTCATTCACAGGATATTGGATTTTTGTGTAATGGTAGTGATGTTGTTTACTTACATCGCTATAGTCATTTAATATATTTATCTTGTGGCTTTCAATTTTCATCTCTATATTTTCTGGTTTCTAAACAGAAAAAAAAATTGTCAGAAAGAAAAGTCTTTTTCAAGAGAAGTTAATGGATATAAACAATCAAATGCTAAGACTACTTAAAATATATAACAACATAATTTACATTATTTTTTTTATTCTTTAGAATGCTTCACAGGGAAGTGTCTGATGTTGCCCTCAGTGGATCCTTACCTAACAGTCACTCAAATGTCACTTAGGGCTGGGAAGAACTCTGGGATAAAGCATTTGTGAGCACTCATCCTCATTGGGGTGGGATTTTGTGAGATGCAAGCATTATTCTCAGTCTCCTTGTTACTGTGAGTAACTCTCACCCACACTCTTGTTGGAGACTATAATGAACACACATTGCTTCCATGCTGGACCTTGGTGCAGTTGTTAATCTGGTCTATCTTGGTGAATGAATGTGTGTGTTACACCAGTCCATGAAATGTCTGGCATACACAGTGGGAATGTGGGCAATTGTTAGGGGTTGTCAGAAATTAACATGTCTTTCTACATATATTTATAAACATTATTTACTCTTACTGAGGCAATTTACTTATTGAACTGAGAGCTTGCAATATTTAGCTAGGGTATCTATGCAGCTTGTCCCTGGACTTCTCTGTCTTCATCTCTGAATTGCTTGGATATCATGTGAGCCTCCCTGATGGTTAGGGTGTGAGTGTGTGTGTTGGTGATCTGAACTCTAGTCCTTATACCTTATGTCCTAAGACATCTACCCAGCTCACTATTAGTAAATTTCCAAGATTTTTTTATAATATGCTATTTTTAATTATTTGAGAAATTGATTCACATATAAATTGACTTTTTTACTTATTCACTGATTTATCCTAAAGCTATACCTTGACTGCCTCAAAACACTGTCCTCAAACATTAAACTTTATGTCTTGTAAGTTTTATTCTTTTCTTATATATTACATCCAAACTGCAGTTTCCCCTTCCTCCCTCCTCTAACCTCTAACCTCTCACCCCCCATATGCCCACACCCATCCTGCTTCACAGATGATCCCCATACCCCTCAGAAAAGACCAAGACTCCCAGAGACATCAATCAAACAAGTTATAACAAGCTACAATAAGACCAGACACATAGCATCTACCATAAGCTGGACAAGGCAACATAGTAGAAGACAAAAGAGTACAAGTAGAAAGAAAAGAAAAAAAAAAAAAAAAAAAAAAAAAAAAAAAAAAAAAAAAAAAAAAAAAAAAAAAAAAAAAAAAAGAAAGGAAGGAAGGAAGGAAGAAAGAAAGAAAGAAAGAAAGAAAGAAAGAAAGAAAGAAAGAGAAAGAAAGAGTCAGAGACAACTCCCACTCTTAAGATTTCCACAAGCATATCAAAACACCAAACAATTCAGCCATCACATATATGTAGAGAACCTCAATCAGACCCCTTGCAGGCTCCCTGGTCTTTCAAGTTCTCACGAGTCCTGGTTAGTTGGTTCTATGGGACTTATTTTTCTGGTGTGTCCCTGACTCCTCTGGTTCCTCAATACTCCCTTCCGAACCTTCTCAGCAGGAATACCAAACTCTGCCTGATATTTGGCTGTGGAACTCTGCATCTGCTCCAATATCTTGAAGGATGAAATCTCTCTGGTCTCTTTTCTGCTGCTGCTGCTGCTGCTGCTGCTGCTGCTGCTGCTGCTGCTGCTGCTGCTGCTGGCTTCTGGTTCGAGAAGACTCTGCAGGCAGTACAATCTGTAGGTTGAATGTTGTGTGGTTAGGTTGGTCTCTCAGCCTCTATAGATGAGGCCTTGCCTGGTTACCAAAGATGGACATTTCAGAATTTGTGTCCCATTTTAATATGAATCGTTGTTAAAAAATTACTTCCTTAGATTCCATGGAGTTTCCACCACAGTGTTTTCCATCTGCCCCCAAATGCTTCCCAAATCCAGCCTTTTCTTCATGTAATTTGCCCCTCCTTTCCCGCCCCTGATTCCTTCTGTTCCCAACCACACCTACCCACAGTCCAACCACTAAATCTATTTTATTTCCCTTCCCATAGGATAGATATGTCCCAATCATTCTTCCCCCGTCTCTGCTATTCCTACTATCCCTCCACATCCCCACTTCCATGTAATATATAATGAAATTATTGGATATATTATTTATTTACATTTCAAATGTCATCCCCTTTTCTAATTTGTGCTTCGTAAATACCCTATACCATTCCCCTTCCCCCTACTTCTATGAGTTCACCCATCAACTCCCTCCTCTCCATCCCCCATTCTCCGAAACTGGGGCATCAAGCCTTCACAGAACCAAGTACCTCTCCTCCCACTGATGTCAGACAAGGCCAACCTCTGCTATATATGTAGCTGGAGCCATGGGTCCCTCATGGGTACTCCTTGGTTGGTGGTTTAATCCCTGGAAACCCTGGAAGGGAGGTCACTTTGGCTGCACACATACTAAAATTAGAATGATATAGAGAATATTAGCATGGCCCCTGCACAAGAATGACATGCAAATTAGTGAAGTGTTCCATTATGTGTGTATGTATTTATATATAACATTTTAAAATAGCAACACTTCATTTAGATGTTATCTTTAATCTTTTTAAGTAACTAATCATGCAAACTGCAAGTAATAATATTACGTGTATAATATATCAATATATGAATCAAGCATTGGAATTGATTGAATTGTCCGTGATACAGGAAGGATATTTTAGTTAACTGATGTGAGAAGACTGATTTGACTTGGGAAACTACTATAGTTCAAGTCCATGCTTATGAAAGAATAACCTTTAATGGTCTGAGGCACTAAAACACTTATAGATTATTAGATATTCTTATTAACCATACAAAACCAAATTATATCTTATGAAATTAAATCAAGTAAGAATTTTAAATGGCTATTTGATACAAATATAAAATCGCAGTTATTTTTTAATTTTATTGTATANAACTACTATAGTTCAAGTCCATGCTTATGAAAGAATAACCTTTAATGGTCTGAGGCACTAAAACACTTATAGATTATTAGATATTCTTATTAACCATACAAAACCAAATTATATCTTATGAAATTAAATCAAGTAAGAATTTTAAATGGCTATTTGATACAAATATAAAATCGCAGTTATTTTTTAATTTTATTGTATAGATAGAGAGAGAGAGAGAGAGAAGCTGGAAGATATGCTAAAACAGAAGTTTCTGTAGTTCATAGATGAGTCTGAATAACAGAGAGATAAGCTTAAGACTCAGCAACATAGTCTAGAGGATAATTTACCAAAGCTAGCAAAATCAAAATAAGGTAGATGCTGCAATATTAGAATTACAACATAAAGAGAAGCTAAGATTATGGAAGCATGGTTTAGAACACAAAATACAGGAAATTCTAGAAAGCTCCCACAAGGGGCCTTTCCCCCTTGATCACTAAATGAGAAAATACCCCACAGCTAGATCTCATGCACTCACTTCCCCAACTGAAGCCCCTTTCTCTGTGATAACCCAGCTGTGTCAAGCTGACACAAAAATAGCCAGTACAATTGACCCCTTGTCAACTTGACACACACACACATCACTAGTAAGTCTCAATCCTTATTCTTATTCAACCCCAAGATCTTAAATAACTTTAAAAGCCCCACAGTTGACCCTCTGAACCCAGCGGTCGCACCTAGGGCCTGCCCTGTGCTTCGCATACCCCAGGACTTTAAGATCGCATCGGGGTTACGCGTGAGTGGAAATCAGTGGAGGTTTGGGGAGCAGTGGGCCAGCAGTTGCCTGCAGGGGCAGGATCTGAGAATTCCGCCCCACAGGAGGCTGGGCCTGACCCAGCCCGAGCTCCACCCACCCCGTCATCTCTCCTCTGAACCCAGCAGTCGCACCTAGGGCCTGCCCTGTGCTTCGGATACCCCAGGACTTTAAGATCGCATCGGGGTTACGCGTGAGTGGAGTTCAGCGGAGGTTTGGGGAGCAGTGGGCCTGCAGTTGCCCACAGAACAGTGGGTCCTTTCTGGTCTGCACCATTGCCAGGTCCCCTCAGGAAGAGATGGCAGGAGGCAAGCGTAAGAACAGAAGCAACAGAACCCAAGGGTACTTGGCATCACCAGACCCAAACTCACCCACTACNAACTACTATAGTTCAAGTCCATGCTTATGAAAGAATAACCTTTAATGGTCTGAGGCACTAAAACACTTATAGATTATTAGATATTCTTATTAACCATACAAAACCAAATTATATCTTATGAAATTAAATCAAGTAAGAATTTTAAATGGCTATTTGATACAAATATAAAATCGCAGTTATTTTTTAATTTTATTGTATATATATATATATATATATATATATATATATATATATATATAGAGAGAGAGAGAGAGAGAGAGAGAGAGAGAGAGAGAAGCTGGAAGATATGCTAAAACAGAAGTTTCTGTAGTTCATAGATGAGTCTGAATAACAGAGAGATAAGCTTAAGACTCAGCAACATAGTCTAGAGGATAATTTACTAAAGCTAGCAAAATCAAAATAAGGTAGATGCTGCAATATTAGAATTACAACATAAAGAGAAGCTAAGATTATGGAAGCATGGTTTAGAACACAAAATACAGGAAATTCTAGAAAGCTCCCACAGGGGGCCTTTCCCCCTTGATCACTAAATGAGAAAATACCCCACAGCTAGATCTCATGCACGCACTTCCCCAAATGAAGCCCCTTTCTCTGTGATAACCCAGCTGTGTCAAGCTGACACAAAACTAGCCAGTACAATTGAGCCCTTGTCAACTTGACACACATACACATCACTAGTAAGCCTCAATCCTTAGTTCTTATTCAACCCCAAGATCTTAAATAACTTTAAAAGCCCCACAGTTTTTACATATTAAATGTTCAATCCTTTTTAAAATATCAAATATCTTTTAAAATTCAAAGTCTCTTAACTGTGTGCTTCACTAAAACTTCCTTCAAGAGGGAAAAATATCAGGGCACAGTCACAATCAAAAGCAAAAAGTAAACTCCAACTGTCCAATGTTTGGGATACAACTCACTGATCTTCTGGGCTCCTCCAAGGGCTTGGGTCACTTCTCCAGCCTTGCCCTTTGTAGCACACAGCTTTGTCTTCTAGGCTTCAGCTGCCTGTACTCTACTGCTGCTGCTATTCTTGGTGGTCATCTCATGGTACTGGCATCTCCAAAACACTGCTGTCTTCCACTATAACTAGGCTTCAACACTAGCCTCTCATAGGCTCTCTTCATGGTGCCAAGCCTCAACTCCTTTGCATGACCCCTTCAGTCCTGGGCCATCAATTGCAACCTAGGCTGTACCTTCACCAATGGCCTTCCATGGCCTCTCACAGTGCTTCTGTGGCCTCAGCTGCTCTGCATGACCCCTTCATGCCTCCAAAACCAGTACCACCTAGGTAACTCTTACACATTATCAAGTCCAGTCACATCACAAGGTACAACCATGGCTATCTCTGGACCATAGCCTCCTTGTGCTTTCAGAAAATACTTCCCAGATGTCACCTCTAAAATGCTGGTCTCTTCTTAATCACTGCTAATTTCTTAGCTCCAGCTAACCAGCATCAATAGTTCCAGTAATGCAAAAGTTTCACTTTACTAGTTCTGGTATCTTGTTAATCACAGCTGATTCTTCAGATCCAGCTAACCAGAACCACAGAATCTTCACAATCAAAGTAACAATGGCCCTGAAAAAGAGTCTCTAATATTCCCTCTGAAAGTTCACAAGCCAGGCCTAGATCTTCTGCACTGATCTCAACATTATCTTCCAAGCTCCTACACAACATCCCACAGAGCTCTTAACACAGAATGGACCTTCTAGCCCAAAGTTCCAAAGTCTTTCCACAGTCCTCCCCAGAACATGGTCAGGTTGTCAAAAGAATACCCCACTATGCTGGTACTAATTTGTCTTATCAGGGTTTCTATTCCTGCACAAACTTCATGACCAAGAAGTAAATTGGGGAGGAAAGGGTTTATTCAGCTTACACATCCATACTGCTGTTCATCACTGAAGGAAGTCAGGACTGGAACTCAAGCAGGTCAGGAAACAGGAGCTGATGCAGAGGCCATGGAGGGATGTTCTTTACTGGCTTGCTTCCCCTGGCTTTCTCAGCCTGCTCTCTTATAGAACCCAAGACTACCAGCCCAGAGATGGTCCCACCCACAAGGGGTCATTCCCCCCTTGATCACTCATTGAGAAAATACCCCACAGCTAGATCTCATGGAGGTACTTCCCCAACTGAAGCTTCTTTCTCTGTGATAACCCAGCTGTGTCAAGTTGACACAAATCTAGCCAGTACACTTGGCAATGTGGATTAGAGGAAACACTAGAATTGAAGACACAGGAAATTATGGACCAAAATATGAGACAAAAAGATGAAAATTAAGGTGGAAGACAGGAGCTGGAAAAGATGCTAGAACAAAGGATGCATCAGATTACAGAGTAGACTGAGCAGCAGAGAGAAAATAAAGAAGATTGGAAGTTCGCCTTGGAGAATAACCTTTTAAAATTATTCACTCATAAAATAGAGAGCAGACTCTACCAGAATTGCAATTTAAAGAAAAAAATCAAAATGTGGAGATATAACCTTGAACAGAAAATACAAAAACAAGAAGAGAGACAAAGGGAAAGATATGAAGTCTTGACACAGAACTTAAGGGGGGAATTTCAAATTTCAATTAAGGAAGATGCTCAGGTAAAGACAGAAGATAAAAACAGAGAAAGCCAACAAAAGGTTATTAGAAAACAAACTTTAGTCTACATAGTTAACATACAACAAAGACCTCCAGATGAAAATTGTCCACAAGGTTATCAAGAATTTGAATGGCAACCTGTGGGTGTGTTAGATCTGAGAAAATTTAAGGAACATGAAACTAATTTTGAAATATATTTGCCATTTTGTAAAACAAATCCTGACTTCTTGTGTTATTAAAAACATAATATTCCCAAAGACTGGAAGGATACAGCAAGAGCAATACTAGAACTTGCTGCAAATTTACAATTGTTTGTGTTGTGGAGAGACAAGGTGAGGAAGATAGCAGGACAAAATAGAGCCAGGGGTAGAGAGATTTCCACTGACCAACTGTTTGGTGAAGATCACTTTGCTGAGTTAGAGGGGCATGCTGTATATGATGAAGAAACGCTGGCATTGTGTGGACTGTCAGCCTTAAAGGCCTGGGACAAAGTCACAGAATTAGGGGAAAGACTTGAACCATTTACTCAAGTCATACAAGGTCCACAAGAAACCTTCCCTGACTTTTCAAACAGGCAAACCTCAGCTGTGGAAAGGAAAGGGAATAATTGAGCCTTTAGCCTTTGAAAATGCAAATGCTGAATTCAAGGAAGTAATCAGACAACTGAAGTCAAGGTCAGCATCAATAGATGAGTGGATTAAATATACAGGTGATGTTGGATCTTGATCACCTGATATGACTGTATTAGGAAAAGATGCCACTAGTCACCTAGAGATGACCCAAGATTTAATATGTTTGAATTAAGGTGAGCAAGGTCATCTCAGAAATGTCTGCTGGAAAAAGCAAAGGAGGAATTCCATATTCCTATGGAATATGTCAAAAGTGTGGCAAAGGCTGACATTTGATTAGAGAATGTAAAGCAACAACAGACAAATGGGGCAACACCCTGCCAAAACTTATCCTGGGGGGTGGGGTGGTTCTCGCAGGCCCCAATGTCAGACAGGGAGAGTTCTATTCCTCAGGACAATTAAATGTTAGTGCCTAAAATCAGATGTCCTGAGACTAGACAAGACTGAGGCAAGGCTTTAAAGATGGAATAAAGATACACTGTTCTAACTAGTCTTACAGAGTACTCATATTCTGTCTAACGTGGGCTCCACAGGAATTTTGGCTTTAAATCCTGGTTTGACAAACTGTCTCTTATAAGAAGGTGTAGTACTTAAAGATGGGAAATTTACTTGCAGTTCAGAACTGGATAGAAAATATTAGTCACTGACTCCAAGTAGAGTGAGCAGTGATAATCGCCTGCTATGATTAAGCATTAATTAATAGAGTTCTGTGCCTCCAGGTACAGAGCATAACAAATAGATATTATAATAGGTATTTATTAAATAAATAAATCTCTGTGGTTTCTGGTAGGGAGCACAACAGATAGATGGTATAACAGGATGGCTGCTATAGACAGAGAGCTTAACAATTAAAAACTATCTGCTATTAGTGGAAGTTTACAGGATACTCATATTCTGTCTAATGTGGGCTCCATGGGAATTTGGGGTTTAATTCCTGGCTTGACAAAATAGAAAATCCTGAATAGGATAAAATGTGTGTGATTTTGAGTATTGTGGTTGTATTATATTTCCTCTGGGACAGAGGTTTTCCTAGTTACCAGCTAAAGGATATGCTGATTTAAGGAAAAGGTTTATCTTTGTATTTTTGAAAAAGGTGATTAGGTATTTACACTTCTAGAGTTATATGGATCAGATTTGATAGAAGGAGACCCCTGAGAATTAGATTCTAGAGAATAAAACAAAAAGGTTTTAAAGTTTTGTTTTGAGATTTATATATTGCAGGATACAGAGTCTTGGTGAACTTGGTGAATTTCATCATCAGGCATGCTGAACTGACCTGGCACAATTCTGATGTCAGAATTGGGTTTTCATCCTGATCCTGTCAGGACACAGACATCAGAGACAGACATTGATGTGGCCTTCTTAAGGCCAATGAATTTCCCCATTTTCCCCTACCTTTTACCTTCTCTTCAAAAATATCTCAACACCCATATTCAGCTTGAAGAAGTGATGAAGAGTCTTCAAAGCCAGTTTCCTAGGCTTTGGGGCTAGGAGTGGTTATAATAGTTTGTCTTTGATACTAACCATTTTGAAGTACAAGACTGAGAGCCAGTCTTTCCATTGATATTATAAACAGATCTGAGGTGTTTAAGTCTGTCAGTTAAGGCCAAATAAGAAATTCATGACTCTGAGTTTATTAGGGTGTTTTCAGTTATTTTAGTCAGAAATGGCAGAGAGTAGGTAAGAGAGAGAAGTCCAGATTACTTCACATAGATATTTCGTTTTCAAAAACATCAGAAGTCCACAGAATGTGATGTTTAATGATTATTTATTTTATATTGTTATTTATTATTCACTTGTTATTGAGACTAGTCTGCTCCTGACAGCTTTCCCTGTCTTGGATTCAAAGAAGAAACTGAGCATCTTTGAGGTTACTCCAGTTGTGGTAAAACAGCCACTAGGCAAGAATTGCCTCACTTCACCTACAGACATAATACTGTCCAAAGAAAGGACACGATTACAGGTTAGGACAACTTGATTTTGTGGAGGCATCTTGTAATGGCGGGGAGCCGGAGGCTTGCCTTAGTCCTGGAGGCTTGCCGGTTATTTTGTTTATTTACTTTTCAAATGTTATCCCCATTCCAGGATTCCCCACCACAAACCCCCTATCCCATTCTCCCTGACAAGTGATTTATATTTCTGTGTCCATACATGCATGTGAACTCATATGTTACAAGTAAGTACAATAAAATACTTTCTATTATTATGAGATGTAGGCAAATTAAATGATATTCTGCTATAGATCTATGAGAATAACCAATCTCATTGACTCCACCAAATCTCGTGTGTATCTTAAATTATAGACTCTTGTAAGTGGGAATCTTAAATTATAGATTCCTTGTAAGTGGGAATCCAAAATAGACAAGAAACATTTGGAAACTGTTGTTTTGAAAACAAAGTGTAGGTTTAATGTGTAATGGAATAATTATGTTCCTTAGAAAGTACCCAAATGAAAGTTTATATTCACAAGGGAATCTGTGCACAGATGTTGATAATAGCTTTAAACGTAATTAAAACTACCAAGATTTTCTTTAGTAATGGAATGAATAGTGAACCATGGCTCACCCAGATAATAGGATCTTGTTCAATGATTATAAGGAGGCTGTCAAGCTTGAGAGACCACAGAACGAACAGCATTGAATACCAATAAATGAAGGAAGTCACTCCTGAAAGAACCCATGTAGTATGGTTCCAGCTGTATGTTGCTATAGAAAAGAGAAAACTCCTCAGACAGTATAAATGGTCAAAGGTTCCTACTGAATGATCAATAGGATCACTCATAGGATTTTTAAGGAAGAAAAACGATAGTGCAGAAGTCCATATTTGTGAAAACACTTATCAAAATCCAGGAAAAATATACAACAGGATTCTCATGTAAGCTATGAATTTTATTTGAAAGCAGTTGTCACACACTAATTGTTTACTACAAATATATTTTTCCTGTCTATGATTGTGGAAAGGTTGTATTTGTATGAGAGAAAGTATTGTATACACTATTTTATCAGTTTGATACAAAGTCCCAAACTTCTTTCAAAATAACACCTACTTAGACTGAAAACAATTCTTTTTTAAACCTTTTTTCTCTACTTTGAATGGTACAGTTGAGATGTTACTGTTTATGTGTGTCTGTGTGTGAGCTTGTTATTAGGGGCTGGGGAGGAGAGGAAGGGGCAAGCTTGTGCATCCTGAGGCCTGAAATTAATGACCATGTTCCTCAGTGTCTCCAGAGTTTTAGTTCCTGGGTGGATTCTTGCTGAACTTGAAGCTCACTGGTTTGACCAGTGAGTTCCCTGGATGTGCACTCTCTGTACAATGTCACTCCTGATTTTTAGTACTTTTTGCTTTTGTTTGTTTTCTTTCTTTTGTTCTTTGTTTTTCGTTTTTTGTTAGCAGAGAGCTAAACACACAATGTCATGCTTGCATTCAGGCAGTGTACACAGAGTCATGCCCTTGACCATGGCCTCTATTCTAACTTATATGGAGATAGAACCTAAAGATTGGTAAAATGAAATATGATGCTATAATCTGCAAGTGTATTATAATATAGTTGAATCATTTACTCTTCACATCCATTGACTTAAATTCTTTTTTTTTTTTTTCCAGAAATGCGTACTATTAAAATTCTAAGTCAAAGTAATATGGCAACTGAGTGCATAGTGATTGCTTTGGTACTATTTTACGGTTAGAAAATTTTATGCTTAAAAGAATTTTCTGAAAAATTATATATATATATATAATATGTTGATGGATAACCAACAGTTTCAGAACTGGCAGAATATATTGCACAATCCAATTACATTTTTAATAATTTTAATTTTTTTTTCTAAAATGAAATAATAAATAATTTTGAATGATGTAGAACCATAGAATCCATTGTTAATGTTATTTCAATATCTTATTTTTCTTTCAATAAAAGGATAAAGGTCTCCATGTTTACTTGAACAAAGTAGCAATATATACCCATTGAATTACTGTGATTTCTATCATCTCTTAAATACTCTTATAAATACCACAGGAAGCTTGCAAGGACTACTGCTCTAAGAATTAAAGAAAAGAATGGGTCCACACTTTGGTCTTCCTTCTTCTTGAGTTTCATGGATTTTGCAAATTGTATCTTGGGAATTCGAAGTTTCTGGGCTAATATCTACTTATCAGTGAGATCATAAAATGTGTGTTCTTTTGTGATTGGGTTACCTCACTCACGATGATATCCTCCAAATCCACCCATTTGCCTAAGAATTTCATAAATCCATTGTTTTAAATAGCTGAGAAGTACTCTATTGTAAAATGTACCACATTTTCTGTATCCATTCTTCTGTTGAGGGACATATGGGTTATTTTCAGCTTCTGGCTATTAAAAATAAGGCTGCTATGAACATAGTAGAGCATGTGTCCTTATTACCAGTTGGAACATCTTCTGGGTATATGCCCAGGAGAGATATTGCTGGATCTTCTGGTAGTATTATGTCCAATTTTCTGAGGGACTGCAAAGTGGGGATTCTTCATTCCTTCTTAGAATGAGGATCCACATACCCATGGAAGGAGTTACAGAGACAAGTTCAGAGCTGAGACAGAAGGAAGAACCATCCAGAGTCTGCCCCACCTGGGGATCCATCAAATAAACAACCACCAAACCCAGACACTATTGCATATGCCAGAAATATTTTGCTAACAGGACCCTGATATAGCTGTCTCTTGTGAGGCTATGCTAGTGCCTTACAAATTCAGAAGTGGTTGCTCATAGTCATCTATTGGATAAAACACAGGACCCCCAATAAAGGGGCTAGAGAAAGTAGCCAAGGAGCTAAAGGAGTCTGCAACCCTATAGGAAGAACAACAATATGAACTAACCAGTAACCCCCAGAGCTGTGTCTCTAGTTGCATATGTCGCAGAGGATGACCTAGTCAGCCATCAATGGGAGGAGAGGCCCTTGGTCTTGTGAAGACTACATGCTCCAGTACAGGAAATACCAGGGCCAGGAAGCATGAATGGATGGGCTGGGGAGCAGGGCTGGGAGAAGGGGAGAGGGGACTTTAGGGATAGCATTTGAACTGTAAATGAAGAAAATATCTAATTAAAAAAAAAAAAAAGAAAGAAAAAAAAAAGGTCAAGGTGACCAGAGAGAGCAGGGTTGACTGGAGTGAGCAGAGATCCTAAAATTCAATCCCCCCAAACCACATGAAGGCTCACAATCTTCTGTACAGTTGCAGTGCACCCATATACATAAAATAAATAAATAAAACTTTTAAAAGAGAAATGAATGGGTCAAACATAGCAGTAAATTATGGCACATATTCTGCAAGGGTTTCTATTCATAGCTATATTTTGAAGGCAGTAGTTATCAACTTGTGGGTTGCTACCTCTTTATGAGTCACATATCAGATATATTAAATATCAGATATTCACACTATGATTCATAAAAGTAGCCAAATTACAGATAGAGTGTTGTAACAAAAATAATTTATTGGAGGGTTCACAACAACTTGAATGATTGTAGTAAAGGGTTACAGCATTAGGAAGGTTGAAAACCATGGATCTCAGATATCTCATTTACTCCCTTACTGTTAAAAAAGTAGTTATCTGTAACTGACTGTGAACAATCAATTGAGATAACTCACTGCTTCTGTAAGGCAAAAGACACAGTCAGCAAGACAAAAAGGCCACCAACAGATTGGGAAAGGATTTTTACCAATCCTAAATCAGATAGGGGACTAATATCCAACATCTACAAAGAGCTAAAGAAGCTGGACTCCAGAAAAACGAATAACCCCATCAAAAATGTGGTACAGAGCTAAACAAAGAATTCTCAACTGAGGAATTCCGAATGGCTGAGAAACACTTGAAAAAATGTTAAACATCCTTAATCATCAGGGAAATGCAAATCAAAACAACACTGAGATTCCACCTCACACCAGTCACAATGGCTAAGATCAAAAATTCAGGTGACAGCAGATGCTGGCGAGGATGTGGAGAAAGAGGAACACTTCTCCATTGCTGGTGGGATTGCAAGCTTGTACAACCACTCTGTAAGTCAGTCTGGTGTTATCTCAGAAATTGGACATAGTACTACCAGAGGATCCAGCATTACCTCTCCTGGGCATATACCCAGAAGATGTTCCAACTGGTAAAAAGGACACATGTTCCACTATGTTCATAGCAGCCTTATTTATAATAGCCAGAAGCTGGAAAGAACCCAGATGTCCCTCAACAGAGAAATGGATACAGAAAATGTGGTACATCTACACAATGGAGTACTATTCTGCTATTTAAAAAAATGAATTTATGAAGTTCTTGGGCAAATGGATGTATCTGGAACATAATCCTTAGTGAGGTAACCCAATCACAAAAGAAGTCATTGGATATGCGCTCATTGATAAATGAATATTAGCCCAGAAACTTAGAATACCCAAGATACAATTTGCAAAACACAAGAAAATCAAGAAGGAAGACTAGCGCGTGGATACTTCATTCCTCCTTTGAATAAGAAAAAAAAAAATACCCATGAAAGGAGTTACAGAGACAAAGTTTAGAGCTAAGATGAAAGGATGGACCATACAGAGACTAACCCACCGGGGGATCCATCCCATAATCAGTCACTAAACTCAGACACTATTGCATAGGAAAGCAAGTGTTTACTGAAGGGACCCTGATATAGCTGACTCCCACAGAAGTGGATGCTCACAGTCATCTATAAGATGGAGCACGGGGCCCACATTGGAGAAGCTAGATATAGAACCCCAGGAGCTGAAGGGGTCTGCAACCCTAGAAGAGGAACAACAATATGAAATAACCAGATCCCCCAGAACATGTGTCTCTAGCTCCATATATAGCAGAAGATGGTCTAGTCAGCCATCACTGGGAGGAGAGGCCCCTTGGTATTGCAATCTTTATATACCCCAATACAGGGTAACGCCAGGGTCAAGAAGTGGGAGTGGGTGGGCAGGGGAACAGGGCGGGGGGAGATGGGAGGGAACTTTTGGGATAGCATTTGAAATGTAAATTAAGAGATTATCTAATAAAAAATATTCAAAAAAACAAAAACAAACAAACAAACAAACAAACAAAAAAGTAGTTATCATTCTTTCTGCTGACCTGCAGGGCTTCAGTCCTTTTCCTGTGCCCAATATGCCATCATGCCCCCGACACACACGCACACACACACACACACACTACTGTACTGTTGTCCACTTTCCCTCCCAGGTCCCTCCCTCCCCTCTTGGGATTGCTTTTTTCTCCCACCCAAGAAGAACTGAGGCATCCTCAATTGGGCCTTTCAATGGACTCTATCTTGGGTATTTTGTACTCTCTCTCTTTCTTTCTTTCTTTCTTTCTTTCTTTCTTTCTTTCTTTCTTTCGTTCATTCATTTTTTTTTTTGTTAATATCCACTTATTAGTAAGTAGTTCCCCAGGATCTCTCAAACACTGGACCAGCAACCAGGCATCATACACCAGCTGATATGAGGCCCCCAACACAAATACAGCAGAAGACTGCCAGTTCTGGGTTTAGTCAGAAAAGATGCACCTAACCTTTCGGAGATTGGAGGCACCAGGGAAATTATAGGTCAGGTGGGGTGAGGGTTGGGTTGTGGGAATGTCCTTGTAGTGTCAGAGGTCATGGAGGAGGTATGGGATGTGGAACAGTTGGAGGGCAGACCTGGAGGGGAATAAAATCTGGAGATTGAAAGAAAGAAAGAAAGAAAGAAAGAAAGAAAGAAAGAAAGAAAGAAAGAAAGAGAGAAAGAGAGAAAGAGAGAAAGAGAGAAAGAGAGAGTGAGAGATAGAAGAGAAAGAAAGAAAGAAAGAAAGAAAGAAAGAAAGAAAGAAAGAAAGAAAGAAAGAAAGAAAGAAAAGAAGTTATCATTGAAGAGCTCCAGATGACTTATGGACTGTGGTGTGATTTAGTATCTTTTTGTTTGCTATATTATAATATTTAGTTTTGTTTTTAGAGTACGAAGATGGAGGGCCAAATTATATTTTAATGTCTACAACCATATTTAACTTTTATAGTACACTCATTTCCCAAAAAAGAGACGACCTCTAGTACATAAGCATGGCCCCCAGTTGAGGGATGAAGCCATCTGAAAATTGTTAAGTAAGAAATATTTCTGTCCAAAAGGAATACAGGGACAAAAAAAAAAAAAAAAA